>JAJHJA010000787.1:0-172903 GCA_021202915.1 Heliconius himera | reverse complement strand
TAGAAAGGATGTTTTTGGGCATTTTTATATAGATTTATTTCAAACGAACGAACGAACCAAAAAATTTATGTATTTGCTTGATACCTCTTTGAAGATCAAATCGTTCTTTATCTCTGTGTTGAATTAAAAACGATTTAAACTTAACTGTTATGATTTATGAAGGTAATCTCCACTAACAGTTCAATTTTGTTTACTTTGTTAAATAAAATATTAATAATAGTGCTTCAAAAATATATATTTTTATCAACAGTCATATAACCAAGACGTTTCGAATGTCATTCTTTAGCCGGGAATCTTACCAGCGCGATTGCTATATAACATTCGCAGGCAAACTAATACCTTGAGTTCATTCAAATGACGATAACTTTTTTTTTAATGAACCGATTTTGATGAAACAATTTTTAATTGTTAAGTTAAGTTAAAATAAAGCAATTAATGAAACTGTTAAGTAAATCAGTTCAGTACTTTCAGAGAAAAATGTGGATATACATATCGACAGACAGACAAGAAATTAAAAAAAAAACTTTTGCTTTCTATTATTCTTTTTAAGTGTCCCTCTATCCATATCAGTCAAAATTACTAAATGTACATACAAAATATTTTTACTGTCTTATTATATATGTCTTATTATATATAGAGATTACTTTAAATTAGTGAAAAATAATAAGTAAACTAGTTGCTGAAAGATTATTTTTTTTAATAAAAAATACAACATTTATACATTAATACATTTATTACAATAATATTTTTAGATAATATTCTTACAAGCAAGACTTTCTACGACACCGATTGATGAGACAGACATGTCTATACCGTTCATATATAAACTTGGATATATTAACTATTTGCTATTGCTATTGCTATAAACCTGTACCACTCATGTCAAGTATATAACAGTGAGTTTTGAGAAAGCCAATTTTTGCTTAAAAGCTATGTAAAATCAAGACTAATTGAAATATGTATATATTTCAAGCGTGAAAATTGCTTGAATTAATAAGTACAATGTTTAAATTATGTTATCTAATTCTTATTTTGCTTATTTACTCCTTTTGAATCTATTAGTCTGTCAAGATAATTTATCTCGAGAACGCGTAAAGGTATTGGGCGGAAATGAATATCAAATATCTATAGCCCCTTGAAACACAGAAAAAATTAGGCTTATAAGTCAACACAATCAAAAGATACGATCATTTGTTCATAGATTTTTCTGAATTTTGTATGAAATTCTCCGCATAATCAAAATCTGTAGGGTACTTGATGAAATTTGGCCCGACGTAAGAACTTACAAGTAAAAGTTTAAAAATCTGAAAGATGTAAATTTAAAGATAGGTATTTATTATACATATAAAAAAAAATATTACAAACTTGTGATTGTAGTTAATTTCAAACAAAATGAGTGCAAACGTCGGTAAACTTAAGTTTGTCAACTTTTATGAATTGTATTGCCAGTTGACCTACAATCCTGAATTGGTAAGTATCCTTGGTATGCGAGTCCCAATCGTACTTGACCAATGTTATTTATTTTCATACACATCACATGTACGGAAGTTTAATATTTTCAAAATATATTAATTAACAACAAATCATAAATTGATTTGGCGCCCTAAAGTTAGTTGTAGATGGCTAGGAGATGTAATTTTAGAATTTTTCTAACTTTTGACTTCTTTCTGAGTGAACAATGCGCAAAAGTTCATGAAAGATAACTTCTGAATGGCCACAACTTGTTGACCGTACTGTATATTTTACATAACGTATTATTTAACTTTAAGATGTATTCATTCCTTTATTAATACCATAAATTGAGGCCAGTCGTGACGCAGGGGCACAAGCGTGTGACTGTTAACGCGACCATCCTACTAGAGAAAATCAAATATTTTATTATTTTCATTATCTTCACGCTGCTGTCGTTGTGTTGAGTGATGAATACTCAAAACGCAATATCTCTAGAATTCAGCAGAAAGTGGAGGAGGGAGTGCCTTAACACTATCTGATAAACGTGATTAAAACACAATAAGTGATATGTAGATTTGTTGATTGCGTTTATTATATATTTTCATGTTTGCGGCCACACGGTGCGTGAGAGATATTACAGGGCATTTTGCATAAATACAATTTGTGACATGCATAATATTGGAGTGAGTTTTCGTTTTAAATTTATATTAACGATATACATACATACTACATAGTTATATTGGCGTTATCGTTGCGTATTTATGAATTGTTAGATTGGCCGAGCGTCAGTTATGGGTTCTATCCTTATTTTGGGATATGTTAAATTTATTGCGTGTTGAGTGGTAAAACTCAACGCCGCGCTTTACCTTGGTACTATCTTAGGAAATGAAATTAATGAAAATATCAAATATTTAATTCCTCCCGATTGAACCTACAACCGTCGCTCTTACAGTTACACGCTTGTGCCACTGTGCCAGAACGGACTTGTAAATTGGCAGGATCATTAAGAACTCGTTAACAACTCTGCTTCTACGTGCGAAGATCTAATTGATTTTAGCTTCGACGTTTTCACAATAAAATTAAAGCAACTGCGTCTGACGTAATATATTTTGACTTTTACTCTAATAATAATGCATATGCTATGCAAGAGTATAGCATATGCATTATTAAGCGAGCAAGCAGTTCCGCTTAGTTCGATATTTTATACATATAATATAGTTAGATATTTTTATTTAAAAAATTACAAAAGTTCGTATAAATCCAATTGAGTTTTAGATGATATATTTCCGTATATCTTAATTTGTGTATACAAGTGCTTTTAAAGTATAAGAGATTTAAATTTCAAATATACTTATAATATTAGTCGTGTCAAAGGGGCACAAGTAGAAGACTGTAAACGTGAGCGATTGTAGGTTCAATCCCTATTCGAGAAAATGAAATAGGAAATATTTTTACTTTCGCGCTCTGGTAGCGAGACAAAGTGCGGGATTGAGATAACTCAATCCCGGGATTGAGATAACTCAATTTATCTATATCAATTTATCGATATATTTAGTTGCTTATGCAACTCAACACGCAATTTCACCAATTTCACAAATTTCGGCGAATAATGGGGAGCGGAAGTGTCTTGATGCGATCGGAATGTTTTAACACTAGGTTTCCCTCCCTGTCCCCCCCTCCAGTCCCCTCTGTCTACCCTGCTACATGCGAGATACAGCGTAAAGCTAAAAAAAACGAAAGAAAAACATACTGAATAGGTTTACATAATTTTTTTTTATTTTAACATTTGTCTTAAACTTAGCATGATTTTAAATAAGGTACAGCCGATTAAAGCGAAAAATACATATAACGAATGCTATATATAAAAAAACAAAGTCAAGTCAATAGCGTGTGCAAGCGTAAATTGAGGCCCACATTCTACAGGCAATTACTATCGGGTTGCCACCCGAAACCCTTCTTTAGAGGACCGAGTGGATTAAAGAGTTGGGCATTCAGCCAAATCGACCTCCAGGTGTCCCTAGTCGACAAAGATTGAAGACTCTGCTTTATGAGTACATTGCCGTATGTACTGCATCGTTGCTTCGATTTATTGTGTTTTATTGAGGTTAATGAACAGGAACTTGAAGTTATCATGTGTTGAAGAAATTTCGGTATTTGCTTAGCTTCACACTGTATCCCGTACACAGCGGGAGTCAAGTGCGAAGGAAATTCGTCCATCGAGAGTTTTCTATAACCCTTAATTTTGTATATTTCAATAAAATTTATGAATTTAAGTTTGCTGGCGGGGCATTCTTATTTTATTAAATAAAATACAATCAAAATAAATCAGCTTCACGCTGTATCCTGCCGACAAGAGGATACGCAGAGGAAACCAAGTGTTTAGACACTTTGAGTGATTGAGTGTTGGATGGCGGAGCTCATGATTGCTACCAAATTGCTGCTTTGTCTTGTTACCAAAGCGAGGAAATGAAAATAAATCATTGTCCAAAGTGCAATTGAACCTACGACCATCTCGCTTACAGTCCGACGTTGTGGGGCTGCGCTACGACGGCTTAAAATTTCTACATTGAAGCTAAGAATTATCACAAATAGAAATTTATAACATGTTGCAGTAAACGCTATTAGTTAAAAACTCTATTAAAGTATCAATAACAACCATAACACCAATATTTTATTACCAAATAAAGTCAGCTGGATTTTACGTATACATAATTGTATATGTATGTATATGTCTATTCTGGCTATTCGTATTGTCTCCTCTTGATTTTTCTTAACAAAAGAATATTAATTATAATCTAAAAAATATAATTTCTTTTTATCGTTATCATTAATATTCTTATCTAACTAAATTAATGATAATAAAAAATATTAAAAACTCAATTTAAAAACTGACTGTATTGGAATTTAAACAATAAAATTAAAAAGTGAACGTTGTGATAGTTAAATTGGTAGCCTGTACATGTTTTTTTAATTAAAAGTACAAAATTTGTTATTATTAATATATAATTTTGTCGCCTCTGGTATGGTTTGGTGATTAATTTGTTTATTACATATCTGTTTATATTTTGTACCAAATTTTATAATTATGAGTAATAACTTAAAAATATATTATTAATGTTCTGTTACATGTCAATTCGGTTTTGAGCAAATAATACTAACAGCTTTTCAAGTAATTAGCTCATATTTATTTATACTGATAAAAGTAGCACTAGTCAATTTTTTTCCAATAGTGTAATTAGCTACCAAATAATTATAACATCGGCAAAGAAAACCAAAATTCATATGCAGCCTAATATCTGTTATATTGAGCATATCATTTATGCTTTAATTGAAATGATAAAGTTTACTCCAAACAAAGCTAACTATACAGACTAAATGACATGAGTAAGCTTAGATATCATCGAGCTTCCAGTTGAAGTCATATATTGATAGAATAATGGGATGCATGATACGGTCCGCTTTGTTTTGTACGGCGTAAGGAGATTAGTGCATACAAAGGACTAGTATGGGGAAGATGTTTTTATTATGTACAGTTACTATTATGTTTCATACAAAACTGTTTTTATTTTTAATTCTGGAGGCTATAAGATAATTTTTCTGGAGGATAATATTTTTTTCTTTTTATAAAATTATCCTATGTCCTTATACATACGATTATTTAAATTTTAAATTATAAAATAAATTTGAATTTCTCATACATTCTTCTTCTTTACTTTAATCAACGATTTTAAATATATCATTGCGCGACCTCCGCTTTCCCCAGCTTAGGAACATTGCGTGCATTCATAAAACGGAATTGAAATAGTTCAGGTTGCCGTGGCGCAGTGGCACAAACATGTGCTCGTGTGAGTCTGATTCCCACTCAAGAGAATAAAATAATATCATTTTTATTTTCATTTCTTCTTTCAATAAGGTAAAAGGTGGCGATGAGTTTCACTATTGAGTACGCAATGTGCTCGAGCGGTGGCAACTGTGGAACAGAGTGTTTTACTTCCCTCTGCCTACTGTTTACTGCTATATATGGAATGTAGCGCGAATCTGAATAAAAAACAAAGACAATTTTTTTTAAGATCTAATTTTATCTTTTATCTTTGTAGTTTCAAAAGTGAAAGTTCCAACATGCGAAACGATATCAACTTTAATTAACTTCAAAATATTAAAATGTTTGCGATACCTTAATTGCTTCAAAGTTATTTTCCAATAATAACTTTAACTGGTGCAGTAAAACAACTATGGAAATTAAATTTTCTACAATTATAATTTTTTTGTCCACCGCGCAGTATACTGCGCTATAAATATTAAATGTTTTGTATAAAAAAAATCTTGTATACAAAAATTTATTAAAAGTGTGTCGATGACAAAACAAACACCCTCGAATTTTCGACAGTTTTCTCTGTTTTCGCATGAAGTTTTTCATTTTTATTTGGAAGATTCGCAATTTTTGTACCTATTTTTATCGGTGTGGAATTTCCACGTTTCAGCTGTTTAGAAATAGTGCACCAAACGCCAATGTACGGTACACCGCGTGGGAACTGAATGCTTTGATTTGTTTGGTTTTCATCGCCCATTGACGTACTATAACTGTCAATGTATGGGTATTGATATCTTTAATGTACATTTTTTTTAATCAACGCCGTATTCTGCAAATAACAAGTAGACAGAGGTTACCTGGTGTTAAGACACTCTGTTCCCCGGACGCCTAAGGAAGCGCTGGTTAGATATCGGGATTCAGCACATTGAAGTCAATGGTCTAATCATCGAGGACATTAAACTTAAAAGTGGAGTAGGTTGAGTCAGATTTCGCCAGGCTCTGATCAAAGCCGGAGTGAGTGCCAGGAGGATTTTTTTTTTTATATAATTTTAACTAAACACTATAGGCACGTGGTCCGTACTTTTTTAACTTTTTTATTAACATTGGTAGTGGCAACACTACCAACACGCTATCTTTCTGTATGTGTTCGTAACTGAAGAATCTATCTTATCAAACTTGAATTTGTATATATATATATATATATATATATATATATATATATATATATATATATATATAAATATATATATATATATATATATATATATATATATATATATATATATATATATATATATATATATATATATTAAATTATCCTATAGCCTCCAGAATTAAAGATAAAAACAGTTTTATATGAAACATAATAGTATCTGTACATAATTAAAACATCTTCCCCATACTAGTTCTTTGTATGCACTAATCTCCTTGCGTCGTACAAAACAAAGCGGACCGTATCATGCAGCCCATTATTCTATCAATATATGACTTCAACTGGAAGCTCGGTGATATCTAAGCTTACTCATGTCATTTAGTCTGCAACACTACCAAAACAAATAACAAGTAGACAGAGGTTACCTGGTGTTAAGACACTCTGTTCCCCGGACGCCTAAGGAAGCGCTGGTTAGATATCGGGATTCAGCACATTGAAGTCAATGGTCTAATCATCGAGGACATTAAACTTAAAAGTGGAGTAGGTTGAGTCAGATTTCGCCAGGCTCTGATCAAAGCCGGAGTGAGTGCCAGGAGGATTTTTTTTTTTTATATAATTTTAACTAAACACTATAGGCACGTGGTCCGTACTTTTTTAACTTTTTTATTAACATTGGTAGTGGCAACACTACCAACACGCTATCTTTCTGTATGTGTTCGTAACTGAAGAATCTATCTTATCAAACTTGAATTTGTATATATATATATATATATATATATATATATATATACATAGAGTAAAACAAACCGTATACACAGTGTATGGTTTGTTTTACTCTAAACATGTTTGATTAACGCTACTGAAAGTCATTGTATTTTACAGCCAGAGATGTTTAATCTTTAGAATTAAGTACGGACTATTTAACAGCCGTAAAAATAAAATGGCTAAGATTGAAACTGTTATATAATTTGTTGCAGCGAAATTTGCAACATTGTAACGTCGTAAAACTATAAAACTTGGAAAATGTCAAAATTGACTAAAATTATGTTTTCTATAAAATATGCTTAATATTTTATATATTGTTTAATTTCTGCAGTCGTTGTGACAACAGCATTAAATTTAGACATTATCTACGCGAAGAGTAGAGTGTCTTGTTTGTCGTTAAGTTCTAATTCTACATATTTGGAAAAAGCGAAAATCTGCGTCAAGAGACTATAGACCTAAATATATATTTTTTCAGCTTCACGCTGTATCGCGCAAAAAGCACGGTAGGCAGAGGGAACCTAGTGTTAAGACACTCCGTTCTTCACTTTCTGCCGAATTCTGGAGGCATTGCGTGTTGAGTAACAGCACTCAACGTCGCGCCTAACCAGAGCGAAGAAATGGAAATATAAATTTAAGTAAATATTTCATCTCTCCGAGTGGGGATCGAACCCACAACCAGTCGGTTTTACAGTCACACTTCGTGCCGCTGCGCCACGACTAGCCTAAATATTTGATATCAATTTAATATCTCCACGCGATCTAGAGATGAATGGTTTTGACACATGCATAAACGCACAACACATGAAGTGTTACATTTTTAACTCTTAAGGTACGGAATCCTAAAAAAATATATATTTTATTAGATATTAACATTAAAAAAAACTTTTACATCTTAAAATCCCTACTACTTCAGGTTCCATCAACACAATTAATGACCGGACCGCGAGAACAATTACATTATTCGAAGCAACAAGAGCGTCTCAAAAAGACTTCTCGCTATTTTTGGAGAAAAGTAATTGTTGAAGTTTCGTAGAAAAGAACGTTTCAATTATACTAAAAATGTATAAAATATTGTTATTTGTAGATTTTTCGTATATATACGCCGTGGCGCAGCGGCACAGCATCTGTTGTGGGTTCGATTCCCACGTGGACTGGGTACTGCCACTCGATACGCTCGGAGAACGGAGTGTCTTAACCCTGCTGTGTGCGGGATACAGCGTGAAGCTAATTTTAAGTTACACCTACACTACACAAATGCAAAGCTCAACTTAAATCTCGTGGACTATATATATGTATATTATTCTTTTTTATCAGCTGAATTTCTCAATAATAAGAAATCGATTTTGATGTATAATAGATGTATATCATATATAATAACAAATGACCACACCGTGGAATTACGATGCTAATCCTAGTTATTCATGTGTCTTAGACAGGTAGTGGAGAAGACAAGTTAGTCAGAGTTAGCTCGAACTGGTGCTAATGAACAATGGAGTATGAAGGACTTGATCAAATTATACTGGGCGTTGGCAACGGTTAAGCAATACTTAGGTACTATATATAGCAATATTGTATTGAAATGTCATAGTGTCAGAGGCTAGTAGTGGCGCATAAGCGTGTGACTGAACGCAATTGGTTGTATGAAGCGATGAACTTTTTTATTTCTACAGTTTTTCAACATAATGGATACAATATTAAAGCCACAGACAAAAGTCTCTAGTGAAAGATTTTTAAATAAAATATTTTTTTGTACTAAAGTATAATTTTATTGAATTATTTAATGCATGCAAAAATATTTTTTAATAACGAAGTGCACCTTGCTTGATTCTTCTTCTTGCTTGACTGATTCCTATGGAAAGCGGAAATTGAAATATCTTGATACTAGAGTCGCTCTATCTATTGAGATAAAAGTTTCATGTTGAATAACAAATATTTTATCTATATTCTAGAATTTTATGTTAATCTGCAAAGCGTTTTTATGTTTTAATTAGTATGTACATTTTTAAGTGAATATTCGTACATTAAACATTTTTAACAAATCCGACAAAGCCGTGACGTAGAGTGGCCGCCCCCTAATTAACGCACGTAATTACAATTTACTTTTTTTTAATTTATTTCATTTTCTTTGTTCCTTTTATTGTTATGATCAAATAAAAGAAAATAATTTAAGTTTCTCATATTTGAATATGTGTTTGCTGTTGCTGTAATAAATTTTTGTTGTGTTGAATAATTTTTATATATTTTTTTCTATCCTTTTTAATAGTGATTTTTGATATTTAAAAACTTTAAATTTATAGAAGTTGGTAATATATATGAGGCCAGTCGTGGCGCAGCGGAACAAAGTGTGACTGTAAAACTGACTGATTGTGGGTTCGATCCCCACTCGAGGAGTTGAAATATTTACTTAAATTTATATTTCCATTTATTTCGCTCTGGTGTCGAGGCTAATCGCGACGTTGTGCGGCGAGTTCTGCCACTCAACACGCTATGCCTCCAAAATCCAGCAGAGAGTGGGGAACGGAGTGTCTTAACACTAGGTTCCCTCTGCATACTCGCGAGACATTGTGTGTTACGTTGCGGAACTCAACATCCTTTCGTATGGGAATCAAACCCACGATCGCGTTTACAGGCAGACGCTGTCCCGCTGCACCACGACTACCAAGATTTGGTAAACTTTAAATATTATAGAAAGCTTCTTATGCAATAAAAATGTTAAGAATCTAAATCTTTTAGACATAATTTAACTAACTTCGATGATGCAGGTACAAATATTAATTAATTTTCCAGTTATACATCAGTAAGTTATAACTATTACCAAATGGGAAACCGTAGCTGGTTCCAGTCTATTAGAGAATAATTATCGACTAAATATATATTCAAATGCGTAAATTCGGAATCGTATTTAGACTGGCTGTCATGAACAAGAGAGCTGGACCATTTAATACAAATGTTATTCACTTGTATTATATTTATACATATACAATATATGTGTCATAGAAATATAAAATATTTGTATAAAAATAATTAGTTTGAAGGGGTATTGTTATAAGAGGTACAATCGTGTAAACGCGATAGTTGTGAGTTTGATCCCCACTCGTGGAGATTAAATATTTTATATGTTCATTATCTTACCCTGCTTTACTGAAAAAAATGCAGCTTAGTTAAAACATTAAATAGACAAAGTGATATCTAATTAACATCAATTTTCTATACATGTCAACTTTCCTATTAGGATGCAAACGATGCAATACATATCTATATGTAAATGTTCAGATTACATTTGGGCAATATCATACATTGGTGTTACACGCATTAATGTCACTATAAATTTGCGGTTTCCCCATTATGCTACGTAGCTCATTGGGTTATAACTTAATAATAAGTCCTATGGTACCTACATAGGTATACATTTAATACTTAGTGGTGATCATGATTTTAATGGAAATTGTTTATCGAAGATTCTTGTAGTGTACAGGGGTTCAAATCCTAATTGAGCGAACGTTTATATAAAAGGATAATAGAAACGGTATAATTTTTTTAAATATCTTTAACAATTTTAAAGTGTTATTCCACACTTAAGAAAAAAAATACTTTTTAGAAAATGTATAAAAAATTGAACGAAGAGAGATTTAAACTCGCGTCTCTTGGAAATCGTACTAGAGGCACGGATTCAAATAACGCTACGTTCGATTTTTTATATATTTTCTAAAAAGTATTTTAAATATATTTATATCGTTTTTCACGGACAACTTTAATTACTCTTAAGAAATATGTAACGAAATCCATACTATTGAAACTATGTTTTAATGTATCTTTATTACTTTTTTACTTAATTCTTTTATTACTTTTGTATCAGTGATACAAAATTAATTATTATATTAATTAATTTTGTATCAGTAATACTACTAATATATTTGCCATCATAATTTCTTCCCTTATATTTATTTATAATTAATATACTAATATTTTAATTCCCATATTAGTTCGTCTTGTCAACTTTGACAACACGATCACAGACTATATAGAAAACACGCTACACACTCATGGAGTATTACACCAGTCCTATATCATGGCACGTCCGCGTCTCGGCGCAACGGGACATAACTATCGAAATTAGCGATTCCCCCTAATTAACGGAGGCAGGACATTCCCCTGCGATCGCGAACACTTCACGAGCGTCCATCACAGCTCGTAATTTTTGTTCAGGGGCGAGCTACTCTCGCCCCTACCTTCCCGGTGACGCTGTCAAGACCAGTACAGGTCAACATCATTAAAGCCAATTCGAAAAAAAAGTCAATTGGGAAGGTAACTCTGGTGGTGTGAAGCATTGTTATTGGGTGAATACTGGATAAATCCAATGTAAACCTATTCGTTATGCAAGCTCTCAGGTATTATTGCATGTTTAAATCTTTTGGTTGCATCGTATTCACTAAACAATGTTGATTCGTGTGTAACTCCAGTCGTCAAAAGGCTTATTGAACGAGCTAAGGATTGCGCTTTAGAGTTTGTTGTTATTTTGAAGTTTGAACTAGTTACTAGTAACCGTACAAGTCCTTATGTACAGAATAGTATATTTATAAGTTACCTTATAATTAAAGTTTGTCTAGATTAAATAGTAAAATTTATTCAAACATTAAACACATTGGATTTATTTACTACATGTAGGCTAGTATTGTGGATTTGGATTTTCTCATACATGTATGTGGTGTAAGGATCTAGATATTTTTGGCGGACAACCGCCAGGCTTTTCCAGTCGATTGATATATTTAGTTTATATTGAAAATGATAATCGTAAAAGAAGCTAATTATTTAATAGCTAACTGGTCTCTTTTATTATTCATTTATTTTACAAATACTTTGACTACAACGGGACGAAGCGTAAAATTCACTGGCGCTGTGTAATGTATTTCAGAAATTATAGAAATTCTATAACTACATTTTTATCTTAATTTTACGCGACAGTGAGGTGGCGCACAATCTTGCGACTGTATGCGACAAGTTGTAGGTTCGATTCTCACTCGAGGAATTGAAATATTTCATATTTTTATTTCATCGCTTTGGTATCGAGACAAAGCTCGGTGTTTAATTCTGCCACGCAATACTTTCAGAATTTGACAGACAGTGAGGAATGGAAGTCTTAGTGATACGGAGTGTCTTAACACTAAATAATGTCTCGAATTTGATGGCAAAATAATAATGTCCTCTATACAATATTACGTAGGAATGCGTATAGAAAACCGGCCAATTGGCAGTCGTACTCGCGGATTAAGAGTTCCGTACCTTTGTCTATAAAATAAAAAAAAAAATCTGTTAAATATGGTAAGGTAGGGTTAAATAAAATCGATTACATCGCTTAAATATTTATTTTATTCTGTTTTTAAATAGAGCGGCAACAGAAATGCAACATCTGTGTCCGCATCATATGTATCATAGTTCACGATATATAGCTTGGCGAAAGGACAGACAGATATATTCATTTCATACGGAACCCTAATAAAAATTATAAAGGTCTAATGTCTTTTTTAATACGATAACAGGCTGAAATTGATAGTGTGCTACAACTAATGCTTTTGAAAAACCATAGTCAACTAATCTCTGAGTATGAAATCAGAACCTTATCAAATAACTTAAACGTTAACGTCAATTACGTATACACTGCGTGTAATTGACAGCTAATTACGCACTCTGAGATGGATCTATATACACTATACAGTTACTTATATCTGAATCGTTCGAGTATATTTGTAATATCTCTGTATCATGAGAACCAAACTGGTTGCTTTACATTTTACCTGTGAATTGATTGTAAATAAATGATACCAAAATTTCGCAATGGGTATTGTTTGACTATAAAGGTGGGGGTTGTGGGTTTGATCTCCAAGCAGACAAATAAATTATTTTCATTAATGCACTCTCGTAACTGACTAAAGAGTTGGAGTTGGGTTCCAATACTCAACGTGCCATTGGGCGGAAATATAACATATTAATATACAAATAATATATATTTAATTAAGCATAATGTACTCTTCGAATAAAGTATTCATTAAGTACTACATGACTTAAATAATGAAATTTCGCAACAGGAACAAATACACAGAAATTAATATCGGACCGCTCTCGTTTTAATGATGATATTTGCTGACGAGAAACAATTCCAACTAATTGTTTTCATATTAAATGAATGGAAATAATTATGGACTTCGTTAATTATACACATTTGTCATTCAAGGCAGGTTGTGTTTAAGACTACGGGCGTTTGATTTTAAATGGAATATAACTTTGCCTTTGTAAATATCGAAGGTGGTACCACTTTTTTAATTATTAATAATATTATATTTAATATTGGTAAACATATATATAATAAGGGAAATAGAAGAATAAGAAATAAATACTGGGGCTATCTGTGAAACAAAATATGGTAAGGCAGATCTGTGATATAAACATTCTAATTCGTTTACGTCAGTTCCTCTATGTTCTAGTTGAACCCACAACTATCGAGCTCATCCTGAAAATACAAAACTATACCCCAATAGTCTTTACGTAAAATTTATCCCGAATCAAATAACCGTAAAATAACAACAACCAGTTCTCTTTACAATAACCAGTCATGATATTAGCAAATAAAATAACAATATAATTTAATCTTTTAATACCCCCATTCATTGTTAAATATTAAATCAACTCCATATTTGCTCTGCCTCTTACATGTTAATTTTCATTTGGACATAAACACCGCGCGTCAAACATTTACCTCAGTAACTAAATTTCAATTAGGGTTTAACATCATTTAAAATTTAATGAAATACGTCATGCTATTAAACAGTACAAAAGCCTAACAAAGTTTCCGCGCGACAGGTTTTATTGAAAGCACTCGAAATTGAAAATTAAATATTAAGTAATGCAGTGAATTATTACAAACGATATTAAAACGTAACAATTTACACTACGGTCTATAGTTGACTATATATGAAGCGCGGTTTTGCGTTCAATTAGTTTATAATATTTATGATATTGAAGTTGTAGTTTAAGAATTTGTCACAAAAAAATATATTTTCGAAGAGACATTTCCGTGTGTATGTAGAAAAGACGGTTATGTGTATAACGGCACAAGACAACAAAAGCGTTCGTACCAATTTCAAGTACAACTTAAGAAACCCACGAATTTAACAAAGGGTCTAGCCCGATAAGCGTGAGAAGACACTGGCTTTTAATTTCTTATGTTGATATGATTTTGTGGCTTTTTATCTGAAATAGCGATATACCATTTTTTTGTCTCTAACCCTTACGGTAAGGGAGTTACGCAGTAACAACTCTTAGCGTTAAAATTTATTTTCTCGATATCTATTGAAGATATCTTCATAAATGAGCGACGATGATGGAGCGATTTCAAGATAAATAGTCTAGACAGACGGACAGACAACAAAGTGTTCCTATAAAGTTTCATTTTTTCTTTTGAGTTACGAAACCTTAAAAATATTTTAATATTTATATACAGAAAGAATTTAATAAAAGTATATAATATTATTTAGACTCGTTTAAAATTTCCCATAAAAACCATGAAACCAACATCTCAACTATCAGCATAAAGATTTAATAAAATGTAACGCGTAAACTATTCAAACGAGTTGTGCAGTCTTAGTACTTGGTGCCCATACTGCACATTTACGAGTTAATCAGCCACTGCAGTTATTACCAACACACCAACTATGCATATAGCATGCGTCTTAGACTTTCTTGTAGGGAACTTTTAAGTACCTGGATGACCGCAATTTTGAGCTTATTTATCTTTTGAAATGATGCACAGGTAGCGTTATTTTGAAGAAAAGCTCTATTTTAGTTTATATTAAAAACTTAATACTGTACATACAATATTGCACATATCTCGTTCCATATTGCGTCAGAGGTACATTATTTTAAAAAAATATAGTTTTTTTTAAGCCATGAAGCCAGACGAGGCGCAGGAGCACAAGTGTTAAAAGTAACTTGATCGATCTTGATGACGTGGTTTGATTCCCTCTCAAGGAAACGTTTTTTTTTATTTTTTCGCTGATGTCGAGTTGATTCCGCCACTCAACACTCAGTGCCTCCTCTTGGCGGGAAATGAGAACGGAGTGCCTTAACGCTAGTTTCCTCTGTCTACCTTTTTAAACCCTTTGAAAGTAAAAAAAAAATATAAATATTTGCAAGACATAGTAAAAGTACAAGTCGACTTCACAAGTAAGTCTACTTTGATCAGTCGACCAGCTGTCACAACCGACATGTCGTGGACGACTAATCTAAGCCATGAGACGCAACTGTGACTGTGTGCATTTTTGGTACAGTCGTGCTCCTTAAATATTTATAGTATCGAATTTTAAATATAATTTTACATTTATATGTTATAAGAGTTACATTTATTGGAAAGACAGATATAAAAATATTTAAAATAGTAATAAAGATGACTTTTGTACTATATTCATTCGTGTAAAAATAATTGTAAAAATCTTAACAAATAATCATTTTTATTCCTCCTGATTCTAAAAAAATAAAATGTTATATTGCAAAACAAAGGGAATATGTCGAAATTATAAAGTTTTATATTTTGTCAAGTCCACGTTTTTATTTTAACAAGAAGACAGAATAAACTATACATTTTATGCAAATGTAACGGTCCATAGAAAATAACCTTTACAAAATAAAATATGTCAATTTTAAATATATATTATATTTATGATAAGGGCGTTATATACATATTCTCACTACAAAGGCTAAAGTTCTAAGTAAGAATCCTATTTAGGCAAAAGATTATTTTTAAATTATTGTTTTTTTCGCCTTGATTAAACGAGCCTAGAAATAATTTATTCTTATGTTTTCGTTTTCACTTTTAAGCACAACAGTACTCTTGTTATGTACTGTCTAACTGGCTGACTGTAGAAAATGTAATTGTAGAGCGCGCTAGGATAACTATTTATTAACTCTATTATGTGGTGATGAGTCTAAATGAAACACATACATAAGTTGTTCTATATATTTACTGGAAAATATAAACAACAATTTTGTATCTTTATTTGTAAAAGTTTCATTTTACTGCTTCGTTAGTTAGAGATCTGTCAGAATAACTTGTGTAAGTTTGAATATTATTTTCAGTGCTCCAACTCATTTTTTTTTAATCTACGTTGGAGTAGTATACATTATGTAATTCATCTCATAAGTCTTCAGTAGTATGAGAATACCGAATGAAGTGCAAATTCTACAAAATAAATATAATTTATATCTAATATAATTTGATATGACAGAGATCCATAATAATGAAATGAGAAAGATGCCGAGATACTTGTAATTGTTTTATTCTATATGCAGAATTATGATGGGTTCGCTTCCCACTCGAAGGATTAAAATATTTAATACTTTCATTTCCTCTTTCTGACTACAAGACGAAGTGTGGCTATGAATTCCAACTCGTTCGCTCAAAGAAAGCAGCTTAAAGTTGTGAACGTGTGTGAACTTATGTGTCTTAATGGGAAACAGAGTGTAAAACACTCTGTTTCCATTAGGTTCCCTCTATCTATCCTGCTTTAATATGCAGGATACAACGTGAAAATAAAAAAAATACAATTGCATATCCAAACAATCATTATTGTGCGGAATCCCACAGATTAAAGCTAATAATCATATTTCTATGAAATAAACAAAAAATAATAATGCAAAAAATTTAGTTCATAAATTATAATAGTTTAACATAATCGAAACAAAATGTTTTAATTAATTGGTACATACATACATACCTACTCTGTGTGCTACCTCAGTTTATACTTAGTTGCCTTTTTAGACATAAACCGTACTGCGATGTATGACTATACATCGCAGTACGTCGCAGTACGTAATCATTCATTCATTCATTCATACGTTCATACGTTCATCCATTCATTGATTAATTTATTCATTTATTCAAACATTCATTCATTCATTCATTCATTCATTCATTCTTTCATTCATTCATTCATTCATTCATTCATTCATTTATTACAATTACTCATTAGGAAGAAAAAAGGGTACAAAAACAACAAAGATAAAAAAAATTGACACACAAACGGCGGTCTTGTCGCTAATCAACGATTTCTACGAGACAACCTATGGGTAAGGAAATTTGTGATAAAATAGTGTGGGTGGTGTAAATAAACTTACATATCATATTAAATCCTAATACACAAACATAATACATATATAATAAAAAAATATATTATATATTATTTATAATAATGAGTTGTGCATATTGATGTCATTTCAAGGTGAATCATCCTTCAAATAATATTTTTTAACAAATTTTTAAAATATGTTTAAAGATACTGAACGCTTAATATTTAATTTAATTATAAATTATGATGAGTGAAACATTTACTTTAGATATATGTATTGTATAAATTTAAAATGTAAAAGTAATTCGTAGAAATGTTTCGCAGAAATATTTTTAACATTTGCTAATGTGGCACTCCCTGTTTTTTTAAAAAGTCAATAATCCTGTATGAACATATTTTATTTATATTAAATCTAGCGGACAACGCGGCTTTGCCCGCTTGAACTACACGAATATTTATTTAATATATTTATGGAATTATTTACAATTTTCCATAGGGTTAGTAAGAATATTTAAACCTAAATAATTAAAATCAGCCGAAAAAGAATAATAAATAGACATAAGTAAGGAAAATAAAATTCGTAGTATAAGTAAAAATATACGAGTAATCGAAAGGAAAAAAACAAAATAAGCAAAAGTAATTATGGGAACTTCTTAATATTAGAAATAATACCCCTAATTAACTATTTCAAATGAAAAAAAATAATAATATGTAAACGTTAAAGTAATAATAATATGTAAAGGAAATTATTAATATTGGAAAAAAATGTAATTACTGGAAACAAATAAACAAAACCACTTGCGTTATCAATATTATCAACCTAAAATAAATATTTAAAAGAATCAGAAAAAAAATTATCACATTCGATTTGGCTGTGATTCCGTCACAGATAGAAAGACAAACACACAGAGTTAATATTAAATGTATAATATTAGTATGAATATGGCAATACATTACTTAATCGAGAAATCAATATGCAATTTTTATCATGCATCATGTATGTAACATACTCAACAGCTATATATAAGCCAACGTCGAATAACTCATGGCAGAAGTAACTTTTTCGCGAAATGCATCATGTTTTGTGCGAAATATTATAATTTTTATAAGTTTTTTAATTAAAATTCAAACAAACTCTGCCAGTCCGAGTTATTGTAATTTTATTTTGCAAAATTCAAAATAATCACATTTTTTCGTAGTTAAAATTTATGAAAGTAGCAAACTGTTAAAAACCAGAGAGATTAATTTTTAAAATATTTTTAGATAATATCATCATCGATATAAGTAATCCAATTACAGTATTATGAAAATATAATATTTGTCCATTTTAATTAATTATATTAGTATTTTAACGCACTTATTAGTGTATATAATTAAATAATTTTGGATGTAACAACCGCCACGCTATGGGTATGGGTGTTAATTGTGCGATAGCCTCTCTTTTATTAAATCTCTAATAACTCAGTTCTTAGATTGCTAAAACTGACAGAATTTTCAGGGAGGAAATGATGTACCTGAATCCAATAAATCATACTATTTTCATCTCTTTACATTCTGGGCCCAAGACTGTATGAAATCGTTTCAGTCTTCTTTGATATTGTAACTATAGAGTTACAATACCGCTCTTATAGATGAGAAAATACAAACATTAAATAAATAATTTTAATATTTTTAAAGTCTTATTCCACACTTAGGAAAGATATATACTTATTAAGATAAAACTAAGGTTTTTAAATAAGTATACAAAAATTAAGTTCCGTGCCGAAAGAAAAAAACGGAACCACTGTAGTATCGATTAGATTTAATTGAGCTTTTTCACCAAAACGCATAAAGAATTAGGTATGTGTTTCCACTATGTACTCTAATTGAAACATACAATTTACATGCTTTAGTATTCTTAAGCACAAAACGAATATTCTGACCCCTACAGGTGTACAACATTCAAATAGTTCTCCGAGAAAGTTACAATTAAAACATATGAACCAAAACGGAGTCAAAGGCGAGAACGTACTCGTATAATTGAATAATTACGGTGTTCCAACACCTGACGTACAACTTTAACATAAACATAGTCCAGTATTTGCCCTTACATATGAATATTCATTCTCTTCGACGCTATCACCAAGGTCAACTCCATATTTACATACATGTGCCACTAAAGGAACACTTCCGCTCGAGCTACACTGGCTCTATCCGGACCTTTGAATACTACGCATTGACGAGTGAATGGACACGTCGACTATCTTAACTGGCCATCTAACTTCACGTACTGGATGAAATGAAAGGCTCTGATATGAAGTCTGCTTAAGAAACGTAAAATAAGCTTAATATTTGCAATTTGAGCTATGTAAATACTGCTTCGCTTTTAGTTAGGGATATTAAACTTTTATATAGCGTTTTTCAATCATGTTTTTTTTATCTTTGCACTTTTGTGAGACATCTTGATTAATTTCTTTAGGTATGGGTTTGAAATATTTTACCCTATATCCTGTTTCCGTAAAAGGAGCGCTGCCCCTTCCAGGATTATACAGGTTAATGCGTTGCTTGAGCATTTTAATTTTTATTATTAACGTTATATAAATTTACTTTACCACATTTAAATATAACAAATTTAAGCTTTCGTTTTCGTATTTATGTCAATATTGGAGTAATTGCCACCATCATTACTATCATACTATACAGAAACTTAGCAGTGGATATTAAAATATGTAATGAAGTATGTTTAGCTTTTAAATTATTTTGGTTCTTTTGATGAATTGGAAATATTTAAGAGACCAATCGTGGCGTAGACCAGTTGGGATGCAGGCGCCCAAATGGGCGATTGTAAAACCCATAGACTGTGGAGTTCCGCCACTCAACACGCAATGCGTCCAGAATTCGGCGGAAAATGAGGACGAATGGGAACGAAGTGATCGTTATTCGTTCATGCGTTAACTATTACTGCGGTCCGCTTTCATGTGATTATTTCATTAAATAAATAAATGTTCATATTACTTTAATTGCTGAAGTGTAAGAGTTGATATGGTTAATATATATTTTCGATATAACGTTGCTTAGTTATAATTTATATATTTTTTTATATTTTGTCGCTTAGATTCTGTCGTGGCGCATAGAGGCAGCCAAGCGCTGTCTGAACGCAACAGTTGTGGGTTCGATTCCCACTTGGAGGAATTATATTTAATATATTTTTGTTTCCGATCTGCTACACGAAACGTGTATACTATACATATACATATATATAAACATACATGTGTATATTCGAAACCTACTAAAAGTAAAACAAATTGTTTCGAAGCCCCATAACAGTTATTTTTGTTTACTGTGTTGTCCTTGTTCCCATTTTTGCTGATCCAAAGCATCTTTTCAAAAACTCTTCTACTCTTAATAGAATAATATAGTTATAAGTCACGTTTGATTCTTCTTAGTTTATTTACATCTTTAACAATTCGACTTCTAAGCTGAAAAACGGATTCCAAAACTTTTTATTTAAAAAAATTCCGTTAAAACAATTTTAAAGTATTAATAGGAAGTAATACATATTATACAGTATATTACTATAACTAGTAAAGAAAAAAATATATTAAAATCACCAGAAAATATTTTCAAAGTTGCTATAAAAGCTCCCAAATAAATCTCAGTAATTTATTGTGTGTTTAGTGGAAAAAGCTTAATGGCTTAACGTCTCAGTGGCTAAGTCAAATATAATAATTAAGATGCTAGAAGGTCGAGCCCGAAATATCACAGTTCTAAGTACGCTTCAGGAATATAAAGTTGCTAATTCTGATAAGAAAATTGTAAATAGGAGTATATTTAAGTTCCTTGTTCAGTGATTATTATAATATCTTAATTTAATTTATGTATATTTAAATATTCGAGTTGATACATAAACGTTAGAAAATGTGAAAGTTGTTTATTAAATTTATAAAAATAGGCATATATAAATATATACACATGTTAATTTAATAAAAAGGAATAAAAACATACATACATAGCACTAGGTTCCCTCTGCATGGTATTAGGTTCCTTTCACCTATTCTTTGCGGGCAGCAAAAGAGTGATGTTGTAACAAAAATCGCACTGATATACAATTCCAAGCATAAAAGCTAGCAAATTACAGAGTCCAGATTTGACCGTATTTCTAATATTACACCATCCAGTATTATCTCTATCTCTATATCTTATAAAATAAGAACGCATTTCGTCTCTGTCTGGCCTTTCTAAGCGATCTTCTTCTAAACCACCCAACGGATTTTGATGCGGTTTTCACCATTAGGTAGAGTATTTCTCAGGGAAGGTTTATATATGGTTTATTATATGTATATTTTATTGTAATTTGACATAAATATGATAAATGTGCATAAAGTCCTACCCGTTGAGACACTTTCACGCATGCGCTTAAGTATCCTGTTGCTTATTTTGTTTACTCTTCTTCTGTTCTTTTATTATTTTTTTTACCTTTTTAAACATTTCCTTTTGTTAATTTAATTATGCCACGAAAAAGTCGTTCATAGGTCGTAGAACAAGAAATGCAAATAAAAATCGTTTAAGTCTTACTAATGAAAGCGTAGAGGAGACGAAAATTAGATAGTAATTTAAATATATTTTCTTATTGTAAGGGATGTGTGTCCATAATGATATTAATCCTTATCCTTTTAAATAAGTTAATAATTTTCTACGTTAAACAAAGATAAACTTTGCTCTTTACAATATTTCGAAATTACAAATAGTTTTAGAGAAAAGCTATATCGACTCATGTTTAACCCTTACTTTCAGTATATATATAAGTATAGGTAATAGTTACCTTTTGGCCATTTAATATAGATCAAAATGTTGTTTACTGTTTTTCATTTCAATAAGTACTTTAGAAGATTAGTAGCACAGATTTAAAATTACGGTACTAAAAAATTCTTACTGTGTAACGGCTCGCCGCCCACCACGCGTCCCCCCGCGCCCCGCAACCTTTAGCTTATAAAAATGGATCTGCCGCACCCGCCTGGCTTCTTTCCCCTGGGCATGGAAGGAAGGTCTGGTCATCATGTTGCCCGAGGCTGGGAAGAGCCCGCAACCTGAGGGATACCGATCTATAACCCTCCTTAGCGCGGTCGCCAAGCTGTTCGAGAATTTATTCCTCTCACTGCTTCAGTCGCACATCCACCCGCGAAGCGAACAGTTTGGCAAGCGGGTATACCACTCTGGTTACACTACGCCGCAACAGCGATCAACAGAAAGGAGAGTGCAATAGTAGTCTTCTTCGACGTAGCACGCGTATTCGACCGCGTTGGCACCCGGGCCTGTGTAATGAAGTATCATTAAGTGCTCAGAGCCGGCACCCCCCAGCACGTCGCGCATGTTTTTGCCTCCCTGCCTCAGTGACAGGACATTTTGCGTGAGAGTTGAGTGTTCGAGGTCTAGCAGCGACTCGATCGCTGCCGTTGTTCCCCAGGGCAGCATTTTATCACCTGCTCTCTACGCACTATACACTGATGACATCACAACGCCCTAGCGAGTATCACTCAACGAGAAATCCTGCAGGTGGTCCATAACCTCATCCTCCTTCGAGTGATGCAGGCGCCATACTAAGTGAGGAACACCACGCATCATCGCAACATAAAAATAGAAAGCCTGGAGGTACACATTGGTCGTCTCGCGTCCAACGCTTTCCGCTGCGCCAATCGAGCCACGCACCCAAGGAGCAGCACTCCGTGGCATACCCGGCCGCCCGAGGTCAGACGTAAGACTACTTCCGAGGGGCTTTCTATTCTCCTCCAAATCCGACTCATGAGCCTTGCATTGAACCTTGGTCGTTTAAGATGGGCCTCCGTCAGGAAACCGAGGGTCTCTCCTGACTGAGTTTACCGCCTAGATGGCATTTGATAATCTTTCCAATTTCATACTGTGTCAACGCCCAGATGTCGTTCGGAGCTACTACGGAGATGGACGAGAGAATGCTTCCATTCTGCCCCTGGCTCTATAGCAAAGTTAATTTAGAAGCGATTGCACGTATTTTGGAGTTATCCAATAATTATAATGTATTTCAACGCGACATAGTTGGTTACATCTTTCGTTTAAGTATTTTTGGGTAAGAGAATAGTAGGTAGTCTGTTGTTTAAAATTTCTTTCGTTAAAGTTTTCTGTTGTTTTTGTCATTTGTTTAAGTGTGTTTTTTTAAACAATTAGAACATCCTTATTGGAAGTATGAAAATGCGGGTTGCATTAAGGTTTAAATAATTTTCACATTAGTAATCTTACGTGTTTTGCAAACATAGGTAGGTATATTACATGAATAATTCAGTAGTTAAAGCGGGCGAAGCCGCGAGCGGGTCGCTAGTAAGTATATAAAATAAATTTTAGGATAACAGTGACAGGTTGTGGGTTCGATTCCCACTCGTGGAAATCAAATATTTAATATTTTGATTAACTCACTCTTGTAACAAGGCAAAGCGCAGTGTAGAGTTCCGCAACACGCAATGTCTCCATAATTCGGCGGAAAGAGAGAAATGGGCATGAAGTGTCTTAACACTAGGTTCAATTCTGAGATACTGAAAGAAACTGACTATTAGCGTAGAATGACCTTGATAGCATAATTTTTATAGAATATTTTAGTAACTAAAACAAAGTTTATAATACAAGTCTACATATAAATTTTAGCGTTTTAGACATAATAGGACGTACACGCTTCCTAATTGGCTAGTGCGCTTGGAAAGTATCCAAAATGCGTTGGTTGGTATGCCATATTCAAATTTATAAGTAACTTTGTTTATATTCATAATTTTTTTTTTGCTTTTGTTATATATTTATATTAACAGATATTTGTTCGATTATATTGTTAGTCATAATATTAATACTAATGTGAAATAAATGGGGAAAGGAGAGGAGAAAACCCATGCATAAAGACAGAGAAAACCTAGAATTGAGGCACTTGACACTTCGAGACGTGTTCTCCACTTTTGCATCAATTTTGAAATGCACCATAGCAATTTATCTTTACAAAGAAAAAACGAAAATAAATATAATCATTCCCCAAGAGCGGATTGAACCCACAATTAATCGCGTTTACAGCCAGACGTTGTTTCACTTTGCTACGAGGACGTCGTAGCGCAGAGGTACAGGAGTGCGAATGTAAACGCGACGGTTGTAAATGAAGTACCTAATATTTCCATTTTCTCGCTCTGGTAAGGCAAAGCGCAGGCCTGAGTTTCTACACTCAACACACAATGCTACAAGAATTCGGAAGAAAGTGGTTCGACAGAAGGTTCCCAGATTCCTACCATGCTATATGTGCGGGATAATAAAATTTTACAAATTATTGGTTGGTTAAAAAATGTATTTTTTATACAATAAAACGAGCTACTTATATTTTTTTCTTTACTTTTGATAATAAAAGATTAAAAAATCTACACAATATAACTGAAAGTAAAAAATTAAAGCAACCAGTACATGAATAAAAAATGTACTATTCAAATTGTCTTTTAAACATACTCAAAGAGAATACTTGTAAACGGACTATTTTAAAACCACAGTCAATAGACATTTAAAGACCAATAACGGCAAAGAATGTACTCGTTTAGAAGATAAATGTATGAATCTGAAGCTAACTGCTTGACCATTTCAGAAATGGTTTCACTAGTACGTATTTTATGTATGTAGACAAATGTATGTAGTTGGATTAACAAGTTCGTGTAATATAGTGAGTGCTAAGTAATCGATATTAGTTCATGAATGTATTATTTTGTTCAGTTTGATGTGTTTTCTACATAATAGACAAAGACAAAAATAAACTAGCGTCAAGAGTCAAGGTTCAGTTCTTCATCAGTTCTTTCCTTGTCACTCCAAATCAATATATTGAGTGTTGAGAGGTGAAATATATTCAAAAGTTTATTGAAATCTTCCTCTCTATATGTACTACACTTTATTTTAAGTTAACCAACGCGGATTTTTTTCAGCTTCCCGCTGTATCCCACATATAGCAGGATAGGCAGAGGGAACCTAGTGATAAGACACTGTTTCCCATGTTCAGCCGAATTATCGAAGTAAGTGAGTTGAGTAGCGTAACCCAACGCCGCGCTTTTGACTTGGTACCAGAGCAAAAAAAATAAAAATATTAAATTGAATTGAAAATATTCCCCCTAGTAGATATCGAACTCACAACCGTCTATATACAGTTTCACGCTTCTTTTTGTCCATGCGCCACGACGGCTTCAAGTCGATACTTTGTATAGTCATTGATACAAAAGTTCTCTAAAAGTAAATCAAAGTTCATATCTACTGCATTAAATGCGACACGTTAATACTGTATCACGATAACGTACTAACTCATCCTATCCTACTAATATAATAAATGTGAGAGTTTGTGAGGAGAATGGGGCAAATATTCGTTCCATTATCGCGCTAAAACTTCTGAACAGATTTAGATTAAATATGACTGTTATATAGTTTATACATCAGAATAACACATAGTCTATAATGTATGTAAAGATTTTGCTTAATTTGACAGTAATGTAACAATAACTTTAAGCGAAGCCGCGGCTGTGGCGCTAGTAGTAAATAATAATATGTAAGTATACCCAAATAATTTTATATCAAGCTATTTCAAAATGTATTATACTTAGCGAAGTCATTCATGCTTTTCAAATCTTAATCGAGATGTTGTCTGTTGGCTTCATAGAAAAGCATTTTCACTCAGACCCACTACCGCTGAATCCACTCGCAAATAAAGCGATGTTTCAAGCAGATATGCTTTTGCCAGTGAATTCAGAAAATAGCCCTAATGGCCTTCACATTTATACAACCAGACTTGTATTTGGGTCGTTTAAACATGGTATTGACATACACACGCCGTAATAATGTTTTTACGTCCGTTTTAAATTGGTTTTTTAAATGTTCATAATACCAAGTGTTTTGAATGTAGCAATGTAACCACTGTAGACATATTTGACTTAGGTTTTTTTGTGTTAAGACTTAATTATTCTTGCCTTTTTCATAACAACTATGTTTTTAAAAGGGTAGTGTCAAGATTCCTCATTCTCTGTTCAATTCTTGAGACATTGTGTGTTTTGTATCGGAACTCAACACCGCGCTTCATTATACAAATAATATCAAAATGCTTAATATATGAATGTATGGTATAGTAAATATGACAAGATATCTATATAATTTTCATATCCACAAGGAATTTTTATGTCACGGCTTTTTCATGTTATTAAATTACTTATAAAAAAAATACTATCTTTTCTGCGTGGAGCTTTTTGTAAAGAAGCAAAAGTTCAAAAAAATATTGTGTTTTTCACTTTTACTTCTCGATATAAACTTTATTATATAAAATTATTATTAAAAGGTGAAATATTTTATATGTTCTACACGTTATTAAAAAGAAAAGAAACTTCCATGCATTCACTGTGTCATAGCGTTCCAGGGAAAGGAGCTCGTAATATTCGCTTATACTGCCCAAACTACTCTCCATCTTACAGAAATGAAAGAAGTAGTTCTACATAGACTGAGACATTTTAGCACTAGTTTTCAACTACTTTTTTAGACTACTGTAGATAGATTTCGCTGTATTAACTCTAACTTCTACATCTACAATATAAAGTGAACTCTAAACCCGTTCCTAATCGAAGACAGTTGTAGGTTAAAATCCCAATTTTTATATAAAAATAGCTTAGTAGGAATAAAGAATCTAGTGCAAATACGAAAAATATATCACTCCACTAGAATGTTTTATATAACATAAATTTCATTTTCCCAGTTTATTAGGCAAAGTGAGATAAAATTTATATATAAACACAACAAGTTAAAAATTGATAAAAGAGTGTCTTAAGTTCTCTTTTAATCCAAACAGTGCCAAAAATCCCTATCAAAGTTACATATTATATAAACAAATGAATAGTATTATACTATTATATATATAGTATACAACGCTCACTTTGGCAACATAACTAAATAGCGTCGCTGCGGTAACTGTTAGTCGCCGTTAAGGAAGCACACGGGAGTTCTCAGACAACGTGATAAGTTTGTCCCACCACCACCCACTCGCAAGGAATCCAGCTTAATTAAATTACTTACTACTGTGTGTTTATGGAGATTTATGTTTATGGTATATTTTACAGCTTAGTTTATTAAATGGTTGTTTTGGTTTTTAATATTGTAGTTGTAATCAGTAGTAGCTTTTTAGTAGTTTTAGATTCAAATGAAATGATTATTCTGGATTTATTTTTTTTATTTTTTTTTGATGTATGAATATAAAGTAAATGATTTCTCTGCTTATTAAAATACAATGCAGCGATAGATTTCGTTATCAAGAAGATTATACAAAAATATATTACAAAATTAAAAAGGTAAGATAGGTAAGTCGAATAGAATGATCTATCGGCGTATAGCTACAAGTTCTATAAATTGTCCTCAAAATAAAAGATTCAAAGTAATATATGTAGGTAATAAAATATTATATAAAAAAACTTTTAAAAAATAAGCTTCTAGATTTTTTCATAATGTATTGTAGTCAAAAAATGAAGCTGTTTCATTTGATATCCATTATAAGAAGGTTATGCAAAAAAATATTGTAATAGGCCATTTTGGCTTAAGAACAATGCAGATTATATGTGGCAAGAGAGAATGCTATTTATTAAATAGTTTTAACAGTTTTAAACTATTATTCCACACTTCGGAAAGATAAAATACTTATTGAGAAAACATTTTGAACCGACCAGGCTCGAATAACACTTTAAAAATATTAAAAATATTTAATAAATAGCATTCTTTCTTGCCAGACGATAATTCTTAGTAATTATCTCTGGGTGGTGGAAATTTGTAAAAACCTCCCTACAGAAATGCTAACAACATAAATAAGTTGTAACAAGTGTATAAAAAATTCGACGTAACTTGATGAGAAAGTATAGCTTAGTGGTCAGAGCGAGGTCCAGGAGGCGTGGGTTCAAGTCCCTGTCCAGTCTACGTTCAATTTTTTATATATTTTCTAAATAAGATAGGTGATCTCAGCTTAATCTGCTGCATGCGCTTTTCTACGCCAAAATGAGAGTGAGAGTTTCAATACTCAGGTGCTGACGCCATCATCGCGCCATCTGGTTGATACCGTATGTCACATTGGTTACGTACAAATGCCGTATTTCATGATGATACAATTATTTAAAATAATTTAAGATTATAGGATTTTATTTTATAGTTTATATGTTTTGGGGACCGCACTCGAGGAGATGAAATATTTATTTACATTTATATTTTCAAATCTTCGCTCTGGTGTCGAAGCAAAGCGCGGCGTTGAGTTCCGCCACTCAACACGCAATGCCTCCAGAACTTGGCGGAAAGTGGAGAACGGTGTGTCTTAACACTAGGTTCTCTCTGCCTACCCTGCTGTGTGCGGGATTTTTAATTTTTTTAATATCTATATTTTTTTATAGCGCGAAACCTTTTTCAATAGCTGCCAATGTAGTAGTTGTTTTATAATAATATATCCCGTCGATACTGAAGATGTTTTCATTTTACTAAACATTTTCTTGTACAAATAGAGAGAGTACCTACTATCTCATTTAAATGAGCAATAGTAATTGCAAGTTATCAAGAAATCCTTGATTGCCTCCGAGAATAGAATTAATTAGATTAAGAGTGATGAAAGAAGAATAAAAGATATTATTATAAGACCATTTCATATAAATGAAAATAGTGAACATTGTTAAACGCAATTCTCCATAAATATATTAAAAGGTTATGAAACATAGGGTTAGTTTTAGTTCGTTTTATTAAACAACATTTTCCTACAAATATGCTAACAACAATAACTAGTCAAGTGCGAGTCGGGCTTGCCCACTGAAAGTTTCATATTTTATTAGCGTCACGCCGTATCCCGCACACAGCAGGGAAAACAGAGAGAACTTAGTGTTAAGACACTCCGCTCCCTATTTTCCGAAGAATTCTGGAAGCCTCAACACCTGAGCGACAAAAAAGGGAATATTAAATTTGCCATTTCCTCGATCCTACTCAAAATACTAAATGAATGAGGTTCGACGAAATTGCACACTTTGAACCAACATCGAATGTACGAATGGAAGAATTGGGTAATTAATGGATGCTGGTAACATTTACGTATTTGTGACATTTTTGATTGGATACGAAGTTAATGAAGCTAATGACAATAGAATAAAAAGTTAGAAATAAGTTTTTAACGTTACTACAATCAATTACATGTTATAGTAAAATACAACAAATTATAAAATCATCATCAAAAAGTTATAAAATCAGATCAACCATCATTATATAAAAATTCTATAAATATTATTTATAGAATATTTTAATATTTTAGTATGCTTCGTTAGAACCCTTTTGTAGTGATCGTAAGTAATCCGAAACCTTTTAGAGATTCCCGTGATTCCTACCGGACCGCGACTGCAAGAGTCTATATTGAACCCTAAATAAAATTGTTCTCTACTTATTATTTTATTTCGGCTTATTTTGATTAATTGAGCTTATATTTAATTACCAAGCCAATTGAAAACTGAAAATAATTTCATAAATATATTTAATAAATATTCGTATAGTTCAAGCTGACGAAGCTGCGTCCGGGTCCGCTAGTAGCTTGTAACCTTGACTTAAAGGAGGTTAAATTAAATAAACCTGAGCGTCTCCAAAACATCTGCATAAGGTTCATCTTTTGATTCCAATTCGACTTCGCCGGAATACGCATGTTCTTTGTCTTCTGTATAACGTTCTATTTAATCCATTCAGTATCTGTTCGCGTTTGTTCGTATTTGTGGAACTCTTTACCCGTCAAAATCAGGCAAGCTCAAACTTTAATGACCTTTGAAAAAGGCTGAAGGAATATTATATGACACTTTGAGAATTTAAAGTACAATTGACAAATTTAATTAAAACGTTTACTATTCGTACAAAATCTTTTTATGTATGTATATATGTGTATATACCTATATGTATACGCGTATCTATGTATGTATGTGATATGTGTTAAACTAAAATGTGTAGGTAAATAATGTAATTAATTCAAAATAATAATAATTTATAAATAAATATTATAAATATAATTTATAACATTATTTAATTCATAGCTTACGATAAATACAATCTTATAAATAATAGTTTAGTTTGGTTCTTTAATTACGCGTTCCGTTCACAAGTAATACTATAGTGACGTAATATACCGTGGGTAAAACACGCAGATATACTTAATATATATTTATTAAAAAAAAATTAATAATTATAAGTAACCATTGTGTATTATAATTTAAAATAAATAATAACAATTAATATTTTAATTATTGTAAAATATAATGTTGGCTGAATAAGCTACTGTCAACGTCAAAGTTAAGAAAAAGGAAAGAAAGGAGATGACGGACGCGTCTGAGGAAGGATGGATGTTAAAAATGTTTAGAGAAGTTTTAATTTATAATTAATATATATTTAGTTATATTTAATACTTAACAAGCATGTGAGATTATGTCTTCAATTGTGATATAAGTATTCGAGGCTACTAAGATAAATCATAAGTGCTTTCACTATTTACGATTGTTTGTTTTGGAATACTTCGTCGGTAAGTTTTTAATAAATTATCATTAAAACAAAGAAGAGTAATATTAATGCATATAATGCCGTCAATATCCAAAGATAAATATTATTTATTTAATAAATGGAAATAAACACATGAAGATGTTGTATGAGGTATGTAAAATTACAATTATATTAATGTACGCAGAATGCCTTCCGCCATCTTTGTTAGATGCGTATGTAAAAATAATAGTATCGTTTATAATATGACAGTTATAATTATTATTATACCAAAATACGTATATATACTTTATAAATATTATTTAATGTGAATAAATTCAATATCTGACAATATATAAAATTAAATATATAAATATAATAGACTATAACAATTTATAAGTTATTTACTATTATATATTTACGATTTATACGACTGTTAGAGTTCATTGACCCTATGTTTCAGTATTAACTAATATTATAATCACAACCGAATGCTGCTTGGCTTCGCTGGCACTAATGTGCTTGGCTAAGTGAATTGCTATGGCATTTAAATTTTATATATTATATTTAGATAGTTTCGCGGTGCCTTGCGGTGCGTCAACGTTAACACTTAGTGTATGATGGATAGGTGTGCGATGCTGTTTTATGTCTTAGTACTGGTGTATGTAGTGTAGTGGGTGTATGTAGTAATGTCCGCTTATTTGTTCAACGCTTTTTTTATCGTAGAAAACATAATGCGTCAATCGACTGATGTCGACATACTTATAATATATAGCGTCACTGGTGCTGACATATTTGGTATAAGCGAATTGCTTTAGTATTATTGGATTCTGTTGCTGAGTTTCTTCCGCCAGTTGTTCTCAGCACTAAGGTTCTTTACTGAACTGGTAGTAGAATCGTGCCAACTTGGAGTCGCTGGCTGTTCTCGCGATAACCGAGTATTTTTAACTAATGATTTCTATATTACATTCCCACAAGTCTGAGTCTAGTGTCGGTTCAGACAAACAACTGCAGGGTATGTGCTGTGCGTGTTATTCGACGACGGTTTTGTTTAAAAGAGGCGTGACAGTAACAGTGAATATAAATTATATTAATATTGAAACTAAGGCATATAATAAGAGCACGAAGGTAATAATTATACTAAGAAATATATTATATTAACGAATTCATACGGAATTAATAAACACGTCACATTAATAAGTTAATATATAGTTATAAGAAAGATACACGAACGTTAAATGAGTATATTGATGTAATGCTCTCTGAAGAAACAAACTGAAATGGATTCACATAATCGACCACCTAGCGGTAGGGAGTTCGATCTGATATGTGAAGCAGAGAATTATATGTCATGTAATTATAACTACGGCCTACATATAATAATCTCAAGTTCATTGCAAGTATGTATAGTGTACTTCGGTCTTTGAATCAGTTATTTAATAATTGATCTTTCGCAAAAGCGTTATAAGAATCATAAATATTAACTATTTCGATTCGCCCCGGAGGGTTCAGAGCCGAACGGCCGGACTCCACAGTAAGCGGCGGGTGCGGGGCCACTCACTATCCCCCCTTAGCTATAACTATCAGTAATGACTAGGTATAACAGAGAGGAGGATAGGTAGTCTTCGATAGATGAATGGGAAAGCTGCAATGGCTTATAATAAATTATTTTTAAAATGATTGTGTTGTTTTTTATCTGAAAGCGGGTGGCTAATTCACCATTTTTTTGTTTCTAACACATACAGCAAGGGAGTTATGGTGGAAACAACCTTTAATGTGCTTATTTACTCCATATCTATTGAAGTAATCTTCATGAAATTTAAAATCAACGAGCCTGTCCATAAACTTATTATAATATATATTTTTTAAATTTTTGGGAAACTCCAAAATGAGAACTTTATTTATTGATGGCGCTTTTATTTAACACCCGTCACTATTTCAGATAAAAAGCAATACAATCATCATTGGGCTACACTTTTCATCTCAATCGGATACTGCAAGATTTTATTACAAACAAACATCAGGAGATGTGAAACTATACACCAGCTCGTAATAAGGAGACTACCGATCATTTATGTAAGTAGCGAACACGAATTTAATAGCAAAAACCTAATCTTTAAGAACTTCATATACATTTCAGCTGTTCATATTCGACGATATCAGCCTTTAATATTAGAATACAAGTCTATTATAAACTAGTAATATATGTATGTAAAGATATTACGGTCTTATCTGAGCCGCAGGTGATCTTGTGATTGGACTTTCAGCCTACAAATTGACTTAGCTTTTGAAAAGGGAAATTTAGTTTACTTTATAGACTGGCCCTAGATGTGGAGATTAAAATATGCAGTGTTTACGAAAACGTTCTAAATATTTAACCAAGTTGATGGTTAAAGATTGGGGGCATCATAACCAAAGTGTGAGAAGTCAATCATATCTTTAATTTTTTTTTAGTAAACTCTTAAAAGGCAGAACGGACATCAGTTCAATATAGATCTCATCTGAAAAGTTGTAATTTATTGACACATAGACTGAGTTACCATGAAACTATATATGGATGGACGATTCTCTAAGTTATGACATATAATACTACCAAATCATTTTTATCCAATTTCCACTCTAGAAGTTTTACGAAAAATATAAAAATAGACTTTAAACATTATTAATGAATCTATGAATATAATCAAATAACTCACCCTAAATAAATGAAAGATCTGTAAAACTGTAAATCGAACCCCTACTGTCCTGAATTTGCCGCATTGCACAAGTACATTTAACATGACGAATATACGATGCAAGCAGCGGTCGCTATTGGTTGCCTATGGTGAAACGTGCGGAAATTCACAAACACCGTAATAATGTTGTCGCTCGCCAAGAATGTTGGTTAATTAAATTAGTGGGCGCTAATGAAGATTTATATTTGATGATTACCTTTGAATTTCTTAAACTTTTTTTTTATTTGAAAAAAATTTACGACGTAAAAGTTTTTTAAGAATTTTTTAAACATTTTTAAAGTGTTATTCCACACTTAGGAAAGAAAAATACTTATTTAGAAAACGTATAAAAATTTGAACGTAGCGGGACTCGAACCCGCGCCTCCTGGAAACCGACCAGGCGCTCTGACCACTAAGCAGACGTTCTCATCAAGCTACGTCGAAATTCTTATACGCTTATTACAACTTATTTACGTTGTTAGTATCACTGTAGGTAGATTTTTACAAATTTCCGCTACCCAAAGATAATTACTTACTAATTTAGATACTAACAACGTAAATAAGTTGTAACAAGCGTATAAGATTTTCGAATATTATGGATATTCCACACATAAAATGGAATCGGTATTTTTGAAATTTTTAGTTTACTATAAATATAATCCTACTAGAGGGCGCGCGCGGCTTCGCCCGCTTATTAGGAGTGAATTCTAAAAAAACCACGAAACACGTGTTCAATAAAATATTTTTAACAGTCTGAATTTAAATTTTTATAAAAATCGGTGGCAATTTAAAGATTTTTCCATATAAACTTTCAACCCCTTATTTGAACCCTTAGGGGGTGAATTCTTAAAAACCATGAAATACGTGTTCAATGAAATAGCTTTAAGAGTCGGAATTTCAAATTTTATAAAAATCGGTACAGATTAAAAATATTTTCCATACAAACTTTTAACCCCTATTTCATCCCTTTAGGGTTAAAATTTTTCAAATTCCCTTCTTAGTGGATGTCCAGAATATGAAAATAAACATCTGCCCAAATTTGACGTTTCTACCATCAGCGGTTACGGCTCTGCGTGCGTCTTACCTCAGTCAGTCAGCACAAGTCCTTTTATATATATAGATAAATAGATAAATAGTTTAGTTCAGTTATTTAATTACGTGTTCCACTCAGAAGTAAAGTAACGTAATATACTATAGGTAAAATCAAATCATATCAGATTCACGTTGTATCCCGCACACAGCAGGGTAGGCAGAGGGAACCTAGAGTTAAAACACTCCGTTCTGCTGAATTCTGGAGTGGCAGAACTCAACGCCGCGCTTTGCCTCGACACCAGAGCGAAGAAATGGAAATATAAATTTAAGTAAATATTTCATCTCCTCGAGTGGGGATCGAACCTACAACCAGTCGATTTTACAGTCACACTTTGTGCCACGACTGGCCTCTATTCATATTATTATTGTAAAATATATTATAAAAAAATATTTATACAATTTATATTACTTAAGCATCTAGAGTGAGTATGAAGTAGTTCGAAAGTATTTACAATATGTTTTATATTAGCAATAATTTCTGATGAAGGTTGCCTTAAAAGCCCAACTGAATTGTTTATTGAAAAGATAATTAATGTAATGTCTAGAAAATATTGAATGCCTAAACGTTTGTTTGTAAAATTGATTGAACCGCCTTGCTTAGTTTAAATTTTATTTTTAATTATAAAAGTTTTTCTTTTTATGTTTTAAGGTTCGTTGTTTTAGTCTATATAGTATATGTACATATATTATTTAATCTAGATTCTGCCACAATTGGCAGTAATAATAATAATTGTTAAATTACTTCGCTTTGGTCGTAAAAAAAGTTAATGACAAATTTTTAAACAATTTTAATTAAAAAAAAATCGAAATCATAAGTCAAATTCTAATTTGTTTCTCAAAAGGAAAAAAGAAACCTTTATAAGATAATTTTGTTGTCCGTCTGTCGAGATCATTTGTCTTGAGATAGCGTAAAAGTATCAAATTGAAATTAATATCAAATGTTCTGATTTACGGTCCCTTGTAACGCATCGAAAAATCGCAATCAACAAGTGATAAGATCATTATTATAACTTGATTGCGATTTTTCTTCTGCGATCATTACTTGCCGTGGATCTATTTCCAGTAAACTAAACTATTTTCAGAAAAACATAATTTGGCAATTTCATACAAAAAGAGTGCATATTTAAATTTGAAAATGTTTATAAGTAGTGTAATGTTTATAAGTACTGCACTTCTCGTTGAACTACGAACCTGAAATTGATACTGAGATGGGTGAGTCCTGAGACTCGCACTTGGCCTGATTTTTTTGAACTTAGGTTTTTATTATTTCTTTTTTGTAGTTTGTATTGCTTAATCGTTTGTATTTCTTTTATAATATTTATTTACGACGTTTTTTCTAGTTTCAGGTTTTATCAATAGCGGGGTAGCCAGAGAGACCACTGCGGCCTATGCATTATTTTTCAACTAGTTCGCTGTCATCAATTAACCACCTCTTCGTGCAATTTACGACCAATTTTTAAGACCTGAGTGAGTGGCGGAATTCAACGTTTATAAAAATAATGAACAACAACAACGAGAAAAAAAATATTTCCCACATTCTTGGCGGAATTTAGTCACACGATGTGCCGCTGCACCACGGCGATCTTTAATTTTAAAGAATATAAGTATTCTTTATGGAAAATATTTGCGTTAAAACGAATAAATTTTAAACCTATCACATTATCCCAGTCATGGCGCAGGTGCACAAGTGTGGGTTCGATCCCCACTTGAGGAAATGAAATGTTTATTTAAATCTGTATCCTCATTTCATCGGTATGGTGTCGAGGCAAAGCGCGGAAATGGGGAGCGGAGTGTCTTAAGAACTTAACTAAGATCCCTCTACCTACCCTGCTATATGCGGGATACAGCGTGAACCTTATCTAACACGGACGTGGGCGTAATAGCGACTAACAACTTCTAAGTATTATTTTTAGCTTTCCATAGAGAATCAATCTTTATTAATTCCATCGTCAAAACAATGTCAATATTTAACCTCCATTCTGATCTATCACAGAAAGGACAAGTCGACAGTAAGAGGCTTAGCTAATTAGTGAAGCAAACAAGCGCATCTGTCCGGGCCGCTGTCGCACCCGCGTCAAAGTTGAAGGAGTGCGATATGTTTTTTAAGATTTTACCTAAAAATATATTTAATAGTTGCCGCTATGGGATTTGTTTATAATATGCTCATTACAATAATGTTAATAGTTTGAGGACATGGTGGTTCACAATGTCTCGAAAATTTGGCGGGAAGTGGGAAGCTTAATTTCTTAACAACATTCTGCCGACATTGCTATATGTGGGATGTAGTGTGAAGCTAAAAGAAAATGTTAATATAAACTGAATGTTTTTTAGAAATGAGTAATGGAATTTTAACTTTAATAATATATTGTACGAAGGCATCGATATAAATGAATATATTCTAAAAGCGGCTAAAAATAAAAGAGCAAATTTTATATTAATTCTTGGTAATCATACAAGCCTATTGTAAATTCATATGAAAACTAGCCAAGTCATATCTTGCACATAAATAAAGTGAAATAAAGTTGTAAGAAGAAAGCACATTTTAAATTTTTATAAAATATTTTATATTGTTAAAAATAAATTTCAGGACTGACCATTGAATTTGGCATACATTTACAACTCACTTCTTTTATCGCTGAAGTCAACAACAGTTTTTGATGGGATATCATTACTTTTTGTACAGAAATTATAAGTAGGTAGGTTCATAATGTAATCAAAATATTATTTATTCAATTTGGCCATTACAAGTACTTTTTCCTATAGGAAGTTATTACGGCAAGAAACTCAATAGTTGCTCTTTTTAAAATATAGTTTACAATAGGAGTGTGCACAACAGCTCTTTTTGTGAACGAGAATGAACGATATGTTAAGTATAAAGGATGTGTTAATTTTTATGTTCGGTTCTCTTAGTTATGATAGCTCAAGCGGAGAACTGTGCGAAACAGAAGACCTTGGTTCGAGTCCAGGTGCTGTCTACGGTCCGAATATTTTTTTCCCTTAATTTTTTTTTCTCAATATGTAATTTATATAAAGCCGCGACAAAACGTGATATTGAAAAAAATCCAGTTGTAGATAAAAGTACGTCGAAGTTGTACAACACAAAGAAGAAAATATCGTATACTAATGAAAATAACATAATTTACAAACTATCAGATAATATAGGAGAAATATATTAGATAATTACTGTAAAGTTATTATCTAGTTAGATCGCATTAAAAAAATCAATAAGTATTGAAAAAAAAAAATATTTCTTCAACAACGAAGACTATATTTATTTTCTACTATATTTTATTCTCTTGCCGGAGAATATAACCATGTGAGCACTCAAGAACCATACTATTATGAACGTTCTTATAAAATGTTCTGTTTGGATGAAACTATACCTATAAACGATGTGACAAGCTGAGATATTTAATTAATATAATAAACATAATAATGTATCTTGGTTTGGAATCTCAAACGATGCTTATTAGATGATCAATTCTACAAAGTCTAGTAGATGTTTATAAATATTTAAATTTTAAGTCAGCCATAGATACTCGTATATACCACTTATTATTTAATCAGAGTCAACATTTTTTACTGTGTGACAAAATAGCTGCATGTTTAATGTTGCAAAAAAACATACATGTCAGTAAAAGATTGGTAGGCAAATCCATTGGAAAAATAGAGAAAATATATTAAAACCTCAAATAAAATCAAAGCACAAGAGTAGAGTAAGAGTAGCTATTTTGTAGAGTACAACCGCGTACGTACATTATACCGCAAATTAAATTGTGCAAATTAAATATAAACACAAAACGCGTAAAGTCCGGGATACTGAATGGGCAATTCACTGAACATTTCAATGGTCCAATTCCTCCTAATCCTCATAACAAAATAGTTTATTTTTCATAAATTTGGGGCACTAAGAGACCCTAAACATTTAAGGACATCAGACGACTTCAAGTTTTCGAACGGCGACAGTTGTCTCACAGGTGACAGTTGGAGCAGATCGCTAAACAACACTATATGAATCTTGCAGAACCACCCGTCGTCAGCGTCACCAGTATTGTATATTTCTGTTAAGTTAATATGGATGCACATTAACGTAATATTGGAAATCATAGATACTTCATCAATTATTAAAAGTACAACAGTTTTTAAGTTACATCTTATAATTTTCAGTACTTGATCTGATAGGGAAGTGTACTTGGGACAATTTCCGTGCTCTACAGACAGTTGTAAGAGCCGATGTATTGTTAGACTGATTACATTAAAAGCGGCAATTGCAGTAGGTGCAGCTACTGCAACTAACTTATTCATTCTCTTCTTGACCCAGTTCTTAATTGTATTGATTAAATAACTTTTTCCTGTTCCGCCTGTCCCACTAACAAATATTCTGAAAGTAGTAGATTTATCTAGCGAAGTCAAAGTCAAGTTGATTCAAATCTTCTATGATTTGTTCTAGTTCATCTTTAGATATTAATTTAAAATTTTGATATCTGAAGATTTCAGGAAATATAAGGAAACTGAAATCTTCTTTCAGCATTTCTGAAAGAAGATTTTAGTTTCATTGCATTCACGGCTTCAACAGGTAAAAAATACAGTTGATTCTCTAGACCATCATCTTCGTGATCATCTTCCTGTCGATTACTTGCAATATCCGCTACTTTTTCTTCAACAATTTCAAACACTCTCTCTAGGTTATTTAAGAACTCTATCTGCATTTCTCCATAATCAAGTCCGTCCTTAATTAGACTTGGAAAGAAAAGATCACTTTTAAAAAATTTAAGGCTTCAGTGTAAGTATTTTGTCCAGACATCAGTACTGCTAAATCTCTCCATGGGCAAAATATTAACAAAAGCGAAAAATAGTATTTATCTGGGTGTTTATTTGCGTCATAGGTATAGTGATTTATTAAATACGATCTCTGTCTTTTCTTTAAATATTTATTTGATGATCATTTATATACCTGAGCCATTGCCGAAGAGGATAGGGCTGTAATTATGTCAAACCATCATCGGATATTATAGAAATTTATACCTAGGGGGTATAAATTTCTATAATATCCGATGAACCATCATCGGATATTATAGAAATTTATACCCCCTAAGGCTTGATGATGTGGTGGATAAATAGTATTAACCCAAGATTCGAAATAGATGTCAGTGGAATCTGACTCTAGTTCAAATATCTCTTTTTTTTAGTTCTTACTCTTCGGTTGCGATATATGTTTACATCGAGCCATCGGATTGTGGTCTGTGCATCAGTACCATAAAGAGAAATCCCCAAAAGTGTAGCGCTGTCTTCTAGTGCACCACATTCTTTATTATTAAGCGCTTGGAGACCTACGTTAAAAAGCTTGCTAGCGTGAGATTTAGTAAAATGTATATTGTCAAAAATATCTACCGGGTGACTTTTTCCACTTTTAGTTGTATATTTTGTAATATAATAATTTAGTACAACTGATTTTTCGCCTACATACTGTAAATCCATGTTGCCATTCCAAGCGAGAAGGGTTGCTGGATTTTTTTATTTGTACACCTCTTATATGAATTATAGTCGTTAATGTAACGAGTCTCTTTTTTGCGAGGTAAATTGTGAAATCTCTTAGTTTTTAAAGTTTTCGCCGCTATTGATTCGGTTACAGTATTTAGCCGCTATTGATTCGGTTACAGTATTTATCGTTAGAGATTCGGGGACTGGTCGTGGAAATCCAAATCTGCAAACCGTTATAAATTTCGATTTTGTTTTTTTGCCTTCGTAAACAATATGAATTATGTTTATGCATCTGATAATCGACAACATGATGGTGTAATGTTGAGGACACTTTTTTATCTGGGACAGAACATGTAGCGTATTTATTTATAAGCTCTGCCACCTCTTTAACGGTTGGAACTTGTAGTATTGATGCATCTTTTACCCGTAACATGAGATGGAAATGCTGTAAACCCCTTGACTGGTATTCACAACGCCAGAAATAATGTTTTATTTCACCTAAAGGAGCATCAGCTGATGTTCAAAAATCGAGTATTGATTTAAATTTTATCTCAATAAACCGCGATGCTGAAACTGGGTGCTACTAACTCACTAGAAGATTTATTCACTGCATCTGGACCACTAATAAGCTTAATATAATCAGCGAGGTCCTCCGTTCAGAGGGACTAATTTTTAAAAACCAAGTAGTCGATCCATAATGACGAGTCATACAAACAACATCGCTTCTTAGCTCTTCTTTCTTTTTTCCAAAATAGCTCGGTGTTTCATAATCTACTGAATATTGCCACTTTTCTCTATCTTCAATAAATACTGTTGCGCTGTAATTTTTTGGTTTAGATTAGTTACTTTTAATTTATAAAATATTTCTGCATTTAATTGGCTTATATTTGCGTCATGCAACAAGTAAAGTAAGTATTGCTGGTTTAGTCTAAATCGGGAATCTTTTAAAGTAAAGCGAAATTTAAAAAATTCTGCAGTAGTAATTTTTTTTCACGATCATAAAATTGACCATATTTGCCCTCATTCGATAAATCTGGAAAGCACAAAGTGTCTATGCCCTTACTGCGATTATCGATTAGTACAATATTCACTATCAACATTGGATATAGAGCGCAAGCTGTACTATTTTGTTTCTTTTGGTGTAGTAGTATATTGTATACTATTCGTAAATATTTTCATTATCTTCGATTACCTGTGTAAAAAAAGTAGGTTGATTTTGTAATTCTTTTTGGTCGATTTGGTCAATGCTATAATTAAAATTTTGGTCAAAGTTGCTAAATAAATTATATGAATTCTCTGGTAAAATTATGTTTGTGTAATGAATATTTTTCTGTAAGTCTTGCCATATTATTTTTGTTTCAGTCGGACAGCTTCGTACGAGTATAAAAAACTCTTTATTGAGATTTAAATCTTGGGGCTTAGGCAATTGATTTAAAGTAGTTTCTGTAGGTAATGGCAAATATTACGTCCGCCATTTACCTTTTTTTATTTTCTGCCTGTTAGGTAATTTTTTGTTTCCCACTGGAGTGAAACTGAAAAGCTTTAGCTCTTTGTATCAACATTTTCACACAGTTATTAAGGTCTTTTAATTGTTTAGGTACGTCGCTGTAATTTATATTACTGGATGGACCTCTGGATGGACCTCTGGGTTTTTATTCGTATAACGCTTTACAGCTCCTCGATAAACTTCGGGGTGTTTGTCTACATACCGTTTTTGAGCTTTTGGAACAACTTTAGGATGCTATTCTTTATAATGCCGATCAATATTACGCCGTTGTTCCGCATGGGATTTCTCGGACGTCTTACGTCGACCTAGTTTTTGTTTTTGTGGACGGCCCCTTTGCGATGACTTTTTATTTTCCTTCAAAAATTCGTTTTCTTGAAGTGTATCCGGGGAAATAGATGCAATGTTTATGTCCTGGGTCACCGGAGTACAAACACCATAGTGGCCCGAAGAGAGATTTCTCTTAAAGAGTAAGCGCTTTATAGGACATTTCTCTTCGCCGAATAAACCAAGCAGGACACCATTGTGATAATACACTTCGAACTTAATATTGTACAAATCCACTGCAGCCTTTAATTCGGAAGTTGCTCCGTACGTTGTTAAGCAAAGCATGTCTGTGCGATACTCTTCTTTAGAACAGTAAGAATTCCCGTCTGGAACGATAGTGTAGATACTTAAATCATTTCAGTTACGACGTACGTACTCTACTACAGTCTCACGCAATTTATTAGTTTGTTGTATATCATTACGTTCAAACAAAGAATATGCAATAGCATGGAATAAGAAGCTCCCATCGGGAGGCATAGGAATAATTCAGCGTAAGGCACTTGTGTCACCAGATCCAGATTTTTCCTGGATCAGTTTTGATCCAGGAAGGCGCTGTGATGATAGAATTGAGTTAGTGTTCATGTTTATTGTTGAGGCTATATTTTCAACTACTTGGTTAACACTTTTAGGTGGTATTTCGGGCAGGTCTTTTTGCTTTCTAGATGTTTAATTTGGTGATTTTGTTTTCTAACAGTTTCTTCAACAACGCTTAGCTGATCACTGACAAATTCAAATAAAGCTTCTGGCTGGCTAATCTCCTCCCGACAAAATTTTCTCTAGCTCACGACTAATCTTTTACAAATTGTTTAGTGTTAAAAGATTGTACCACTGTATCTTCTAATTCAGAATCGTTTTCTTCGCCATCATTTTCAGGCATCACAAATGAGGATCTACGAGATAATTTTTTTAGACATTTGTCACAGCTCCACTCAATTCCAGGCGAGTTTTTAACAGTGTTAATCTGTTTGTTTGATAATCCGGTGCAAGCTGAATCTGCATGGACAATTTTGTCGCATCTGCCGTATTCTATGCCCGGAGCTTTCTTGATTATGTTTTTTTACATTTAATACATTTTTTTAAAACCATTGTTAATTTTATATGTATTTAAGTATAATATACAGTATAAAATTGTGTTTATAATAAATTTTCAGCGATAGAATACTGTGACATACGACAAGCGCTGTCAAATTCAAATATGAAGCACGAGTTATCTACAACTCGTAAGAGACGCAAAGGGAGACGTCGGTTGATTTTATAAAACACAGTATCGACGGTATCGGAGGAAAGTCACATTATTAACGTAAGAACCCGCCGTAGAGCAAAGTGGAGTATTTATTTACCGTTCTCTGTCCGATAACTAAGATAGGTTTTGGCTTTTAAATAAGTAATGTCACTAAATGAGAATAAAATTGTTTCAGTAAGGTTTATTATAAAATGCTTATTTGTAACACACAAACAGATAAACTTTCGAATATTCAATAATAAAAATATATATACTATAATATTAAATAATTGCCGTAGTAATAAAATTAGGACTAAGTAGTTATATAGGCTGCGGTAGTAACAAACGTTAATGCTAGGACAGCGTATTACACTCTATACTCGATTTACTAAAGCATGAGATAAAAGGTAAACATGTCAAAAAAAGGTTCTTATACATGACAGGTTTGATGGAGTTATTATATTAATTAAAAAATATATATTTTAAGTATTAATTCGCTAATCACACTGTAAATAGCCATAAAATTTATTATAATATTATCTTATAATTGAAATACAATACCACTAAAGCAGGGAGAATTTTTTTTTACAAAAAATCAAAATTTTTTTCTATCCTAAAATATACAATTATTTTCGTAATATAATTTAAATATTTATAGTGTCAAATTTTATAAAATTGCACACTTTAAATATAGTAAATAAAAAGAAGTAATTAAGTTAAAAGAAACGTAAACGAAAAATAGTAAGTAAAAAGAACAATAATAAAAAATAAAAATTGTTTTCATATTTAAAGCCAGGAATATTTTAACTTAAAATTTAAAAATGTTGGTGAGCACCCGGTTTTTTTTATTTTTAATAATATTTTTTTAATTTGTCATGTACATGAAAAACACCTAAAAGTCTTCTTCTTCTCGAACTTCACACACATTTTAGTACTATAAAAATAAATTACATCTCGTAATTAATATTTATATTAGAACATTATAGTTCTTATATTATTAATATTAGAACATTTTGTCATCCGTCAGATTATATCCACCATTTTCAGTTATTTTCATTGAATTTTCATGAATCAGTTGTTATTTTTATTATTGTTTTTTTTTAAGTAAGAAACATAAAAGTATTGTTAAGTTTAAAATTATTTTCTGGTTATTCTGTTTTTGTTATATTTTGTATTGTTTTTGTTATTTTGATATTTATATCGCCTCAAGAATGTTGGTATACAACACAAACTGCTAGTGAAAGCGATTTTTATATAAATAATATTACATTTGGTGATTTTATAGTATAGTAAGTTTTATAGTGAGGCCCGTCGTGGCGCAGCGGCACGAGGTGTGACTGTAAAACAGACTGGTTGTGGGTTCGATCCCCACTCCAGGAAATGAAATATTTACTTAAATTTATATTTTCATATCTTCGCTCTGGTGTCGAGGTTAAGCGCGGCGTTGAGTTCTGCCACTCAACACGCAATGCCTCCAGACTTCGGCAGAAAGTGGGGAACGGAGTGTCATAACACTAAGTTCCCTCTGCCTTGCTGTGTGCGGGATACAGCGTGAAGCTGATTTATTTTACTTATTTATAGTATAGTACAAAATAACCCTTTTGGATTTCAAATCGTGACGCAAGGGCACAAACGTCTGACTGTGGGTTCGATTCAAAGTAGGGAGTGGAGTGTCTTAATACTAGGCTTCCTCTACTTACCCTGCTACATGCAGGATGTAGCTTACTGACTGACTGCTCTTTTATATTACACAACGTACTAGAAATAAAAACAATTGTATTACATAAAATAATATAATAATGAGATGATATATAAACTTAAAGCGTGGTCGAAAGCGGTGTAATGTCATAAAACTTAAAATATTACTGCAGAGCAATGATTCATTCTTAGCCCCAGAAAATACTGTAGTAGACACGATTCTTTTGCAGGTCGTGGGTAATTTAAGCACTTAGATATCTGTTTCTAGGTGGCTTTTAAGATTAGTCTAAAATATAAATCTTTTAAATTAGATATTTTTTTTTTCTGATTTCGCTAATATAATAGAAAGTAAGGTACGCTCGGAGAACCTAGTGGCAAAATATACTTCCATTCTCTACTTTCCGTCTAGTATCTCAGCTGGATCTCATTTTAACATGCACTCTCATATTATATTCTCTTGATAGTAGCGAAGTGATAAGTGCTCAATTGGCACGCTCGGAATGCCATAAACAAAGAACAACAACACTTTTCTTTTAAATTCTAGACATTGTCTTTTAAGTGGTCGTGTAAATGTAAGTTATTATTAGGAACTGGTAGATGAATTTAGAAATATAAATAAACGTCATCTTAAGCAATTTGATGCATCCTATACAATAATACTAAAGCGCTATTTAGGTTGTAAGAACTGTGGATTCCGATATCATATGAATGAAATGTGGGTGTTTCTATATGTCGCACAGAGGCCATTTGGCTGTAGCGCGACTGTTATATTATGCCAAATATTAACATATTTAACAATATGTTCATAACTTGCACCAAAATGTTATTTATGACCCGCTAGTATTTGCCTGCTGTACTCATCCGGAATGTTAAGAATCGAAGCTCTGACCTTATCCTGGAAGGAGGGCGTTGAAACATTTTTTTAGTTTTATGCTAAATTTTATTTTACAATACAGTATTTTTATCACGTCTCTCTCTCGTTACACGTTCAAATTTATTTTGTTCACTTTTACTTATTATGAAGGCTGTTTTCGTTAAAATAATAATGGTTAACACCATTTAGTAAGGTTTATATACTATGAACGTAATATAAGATAATGATAATGGTTTTAAAGGCCAGTCGTGGCGCAGAGTCGCAAAGTGTCACTGCAAAATCGGCTGGTGGTGGGTTCGATCCCCATAGATGGCGCCTAATTGTAAACTCGATGTTTTTAGATTCGATCCTCATTCGCAGAAATAACAATATTAAATTTATTTTCATTTTTAGTGAGGAGAGTCAGCGCAGGGACCAGGTTAAGCAGGCGACAGGTTGTGAGTTCTTGGAGATTTCCACTCTTGGGAATTAAATAGTTCTCCCACTCAGCACGCAATGCTTGAAGACTTCTGCGGAAAGTGGGGAACGAAATGAGAATGGAGTGTCTTCACACAGGATTCTCAGGTTCTCTCTATCTACCCTGTTTTTATATATATATTTTTTATAATAAAAGTAATATTTAATATTATCACTTTTTGTCAGTTGATAAAAACATCTTCTTTAATTTCCGGCTATTTATAATGTTAATTGAAATATTACTTTATTCTCATCCAATATAATTCACTTCATATTTTATATACGAATAGAATTGTCCTTCAAAATAAATCTAATTATAAATCTATCGAGACAACTATCTATAAATGTTTATATCTCTATAGGTTCGCTTATCGTTAATAATATCACATATATTATTTAGTTCTTGTCGTGTGGAAATGCGCTTGCATATTTGATGTTCCTGTCTGCGGTACAATGGACGAATAAACGAAATTCAGTACATTCCCACAGGATCAGTTAATCCTTCCATTTCAAAAAATAATTATAACACTCATTTCGTCGGTTCAAATAAAAACAAAAGGTTTTTTTGTAGTATTTTTGTACAAATATAAAATCTGCTTCATGCTGTATCCTGCACACAAGAGGTTAGGCAAAGGGAACCTAGTGTAGACACTCCATTCCCCATTTTCCGTCGAATTCTGGAGGCATTGGGTGTTGAGGGGCGGAACTGAACGCCGCGCTTTGGCTCGATACAAGAGCGAAGAAATACAATATAAATTTAAATAAACATTTAATTTCTTCGTGTCGGATCGCACCCACTATCAGTCTCGTTTACAGTCACCCACTTGTGCCCATGTACCATGCGCCACGACTGGCCGCATGGAGTATAATTAAGTGTATAATTAAAGGCAAATATTTTTCAACAAGACATTGTTTGTAGATTTTCCCAAAAAAAAGTCAATATCTAGTGACCTCATTACATCTCAGTGAGAGTGCTCTTTTACAAGCTCTACAGTGCAGAAAATATACTTTAATATTTTTTTATGAAAAGAGTAATTTATATATGTACGTACATTTAGTGTTACGATGATTTTAATTACGATTGAATGTTGAAGGAGTAAGAAGTTAATTATTTTTGAAGGGTTAGTTAAGTATTTCTTTAAGATCTCTCAAATGATATTCGAAATTTCATTTGATTACCAGATGCTCTTTTTGAAATCAGGTAATAAGTATTGATACAATAGCTACAGCACATTTAATTTTTTATTCATATTTTTCATATAAGATTACTCCAATTTTACTGTATTGAAAATAACTCTGGATGAAGCACTTATCTGTAATAAGTCCTTAATCAGAATTATATACAAGCTTATAATGGATTGATTTCAAATAATTGAACACAATATTACGTTCGTCGAGACTTTAGTATATTTCAAGTGTCAATTACATTAATTCACGCCTTGACATCTGTTAAATGTTTTTTTATTGCGGTGTTAAAAACTTTGTTCAATTCACGTTTTGGCTGGAAGAGATCTCTTCTAGAGATAAGTCCACCTTTGGGAACGAATGTCTAAATCTCGTTTTTATTAGATATGTATGAATTTGGTGCAATAGAGAATAAGCTATCTTGCACTTAGCAGGGTAAACAAAGGGAACTTGGGCACCCAGTGTTCAAACACTTCGTTTATATTAAGACGTCGTTCGTTTATTTATTTTTTACATAATTTGTAAGCAGACAGACCGAAGTAAAATTTTTTGTCGAATTCCAATTTTAATGACATATATAAAAAAAATATAAAATCGAAATAATATCTAATCTATTTAGAATTAATTTATAAACACCCACATTTATTCTATACTCTATTCAAGAAGGCATGAGATAAAAGATAAACACGTAAAAAAAAGATTGTTTACATGTCACGGTTGATGAAGTTACTATTTTCTTACTCTACAATATCCAATTATTTTCGTTAATCTTCTGAAATACAGTAAGGGAAAGGTAAAATAAATGCAAAACGTATGTCACGTTTGAATATCGTCGGTTGAATTACATTCGTTACTATAGAAAAGTTATAAATTTTTTAAACGCTGTCTTCAGTGACAAAAAACTAGTTTTATTATTCTGTCATTAATTAGGATCATGTCATAAGTATTAAATAATAAAATTACAATTTAAATTTGTGGATATCGATAAAGTTATTTTTGATTATATTTTCAAATTTAATAAAATTTAATATATATTTCTTAAAAAGAAGTCTTAAAAAAAACGAATACGAAAAGAAGTACGTATAAAGAAACGAATACAATAAATAAAAAAATTAAGATTCTTTTTCTAATTTAAAGTAAGGAACATTTTAATACCCGTTTTACGGTACCAAAGACACTTTACATTATTTTCTTCATTTTCGAACGTTTGAAAGATCCTTATTAATTTTCATTGTTTTTAATTTAATTTAGCTTCCACGCTTTATCCCTAGCGGGGTAGTCAGAGAGAATGGAGCGCCAAACGCTACGGTCTTTACATACCTCTTTCGCCTCGTCCATCGTCAAAATTTATTTTAATTTAAAAATATAAATATATTATTTTACAATGTAACATTACATTACTTATTACTTACTTTAAATCTTAAATCTTACGACGACGACTAGCCTCAAATCTTAAATTCTACGGCCTCTTCTATTATGCGTTGCTGAGGCAAGGCATAATTAAGGCTAGTCGTTTTTAAGTCGCGCAGGTTGTGGATTCGATTCCCAACAGAGGAAAAGACTAAATATTTAATATTTTAATTTTCTCTCTTTGTCTCTGCCTACCCATATCGCTTATATTACTACATTCGTATATAGCAATATACGAATAAAGTAATATGAGCGAAAAATCTTCAAAGCAAACCAATATAATATTACTTAATCAAGTAACTAAAGATTTCGTTTTAAATTATCTACTCAGTTTATCCAACAAAATTCTGAGTAAAGCTTAATAGGCCAATCAGCATCAATAATAAAGGGTATCTGATATTTTACTCTACTCAATCCTTTGATACTGTCGTCCACTCCATAACTTCAATCTATATTATAAACAGAAAAAGATTATTGCACTTCGTCTTGAATAGAGCGCTAGATTCTATTCTTTTTTATTCTGAGGCCAGTCGTGCCCCAGAGGTACAAGCGTGTGACGGTAAACATGACAGGTTGTAGGTTCGTTTCCCACTCGAGAAAACAAAATATTAAAAATTTTTATGTCAGAAGTGGACAGCGGAGTGTCTATTAGGCTCTTCTGCCTACCCTGCTATGCAGTGTACAGAGTGAAACTGAGAAAAACAAATCTATTCTTAATTAGAACTGGCACTTACTGCAATGATGATAGCGTAAGATATTATAAAAATATTATTTTAAATAACTATTTCTTATAGCTACAGTTAGTGGACAACAAACTCAACGCTATAACTATTTGATATGGGCTGAGATGGAATGGCAAATGAAACAACTGGTTTTATCTGCGGCTCGCAGGCGCCGGGTTACAGTAGCTAGGGCGTAATTATCCACTAGTTCACAGATGAAAACTAAAATGTACTGTGATAATATAATTGGTTTTATTTTTTTTATGTTGCAATACGTTAATTGTACACACGTCAGGTTATGGGTTCGATTACCACTCGAGTGAATTAAATATTTTCAGTTCGTCGTTCTAGTGTCGACGTAAAGTGTGTTGAGTTGTGTGACTCATCACGCAATCCAGACTGTGGCGGAAAATGGAGAAAGGAGAGTCTTAACACTAGGCTTCCATCTGTCTACTATACTGTGTATGGGATACAGCTCTAGAAAAAAAAAGAATATTTTTTTATGTATTAGCCTAATTTTTCATTAATATATTTAATTAAGTTGCTATTTGTTATTTTTTAATACATGGGAATGTAAAATTTGAGAATTTAGTAAAACTTTTTTTTGAGAACTTTATGAGAGAAAATTATTCAGATATTAGTTATTATTTAGCCCACTGTGGGCAAAAGTTACATATCATATAAATTGTAGGGTAACTTGTAATTAATCTTCAGGGCGTGAACTTATCTAATTGACACTTGAAATATACATCAAAAGATCCAACGAACGTAATATTGTGTTCAACTATTTGAAGCCAATTTACTATAAGTTTATAATTAATTATTATTAAATACTCATTACAGATAAGTGCTTAATCGAGAAATACTTTAGATACAGTTAAATTGGGATAATCTTATATGAAAATTATGAATAAGAATTCAATTAATTATTTATTTAATTATATTAAACCACTTAATGTAGCTATTGTATTAATTTTTCTCACTTGATTTCAAAAAAAGCATCTGCTAATGTGATATAATCTTTGTTTGAGCGTACATTATCCTTTAGTTGTTTCTCATATAATGTGACATTGACGAAATGATTATTGCTGCATAGGCTCGTAACGCCATAGATAAAGAACAACAATAGCATTAAAATTTGAATTTTTGGCATATAACATTCAAAGTGGAAAATTAAATGTAATTTTACTTAGTTCCGTCTGCTTAACCCACCAACCCGCGAGATATAAAGCGTGACAACAGAAAAGTAGAAATAAAAATTAATAAAAAATACAACAAAGGTACTTTCAAAAACAATATACAAACAAAAGTAAAAAATTCTTTATAAAATTGAAACGAAGCCAAATCTCGACTGTTCAAACGTTGAAAGTTTCAAATGGTGCGCTAACCGAATGATGACATTGTAAGAATTAAAAGCTGCGCGCTCGATGACACTTTGTCTATGGTAGACCTGTCGGGGGAACGATTTTAACAAATAAAATGGCTAGATTCAGTTCAATTTTTTTTGCAAACTTGCTTTTGTCCGTCTTTGCGTACTATAAAATAAGATTTTTAAAATGTTTAGCTTGCATTTGTTCTCCGACGCCTACCTTAATTACGAGAAGTTGCATGTTTACCAAAGTGAGTAAATAACTAATTCTTTCAACAACAATATCGGCTTGATGATGCAGTTTAGACGTGTCACATAGCGCTAAAGGTATCTGGGTTCAAATTCTAATGGGTTTTTTTATATGTCTAAAATACGTTTGCACTAAGGTGCAAACGTATTTTAGACTTGGTCAAAGTATCCTACAAAAAATATATATTTATTATATATATTTTACAATTACTACTTATATACAGGTGGAAGCGTCTGCGCTTCTTTTACGGGGACAGCGTATAGGGTAAAATATTTCAAACCATTGTGGGTAAAGTAATTAATCAAGACCTCAACAGTTTAGATGTAAGATTTTTTCATTTCACGATGATTATCCATATTGTATTTCATGTGACGCAGTTACGAATAAATACCAATAACGTAAACACCTACTACCACAAAAATACTACTAAACGTTGCCGATCCGCCACTTTTGCATTCTTAAAAAACATACTAGAACGAGAAAGGAGAAAGACATCTCTCGTTCTTTTTTACGCAAATCAACATCGCCGCCATTACCTACGACTCGATTTCGTGAATAAGGCGTGTGCAGCGTTATCATTTTGATAAGTCTGTGTATGTGTGCGTCATTCTTGACAAATGGCGTTTTATTTTAGAACGATAATTTTATTAATTATTTTTTTTGAAAATATCACTTATTCATTTTTGGAGAAATCTCTTTTGTTTTAATTGTATTAGGTTTTTATAGAGTAGTTAAAACTGTACTTTCATTTAAAGTGGTGTCCGAGGGCAGTCCTGACTCGTTAGGTGTTCGTTTATACTCGGAACGCGGTGAACTCAGATGCCCCCTCAGTACAACCGTTTAGTATGCCACTACGAAGGAGAAGTAAATCCCTCATCGTTTTTTTTCTAACTGGCTTTATTGCTGGAGGGCTGGAGGGGCGAGAGTAGTTCGCCCCTGAAGAAAGTGCCTCCATCGTTTAAAAATGATACGTCATTCACTGATTCACTGACAGTGTTGCCATCTTGCATTTGCACCGAACTTTCAACCACTAATTGGGCGGTGCGTTTGTTTCGGTGCCACAAAATGTACTGGTTGCTATATTTATTCGACAGAAGGAAATTTTGAGTGTGATTTTCGTAGGCAATTGTAATTTAATCAAAGTTACTTTCTAGAGCAAAACACAAAAATGTGTGAATATTTTTTATTTATAAAAATAATGGTAAACGTTTTTAAATATTTCAATGAGACCAAATAAGAATTATTGGATCGTTTTTATAAATTTGTCTACGAAACATTATCACAATTAATGTTAAATTCGCGATATTGATTATTTTAAAGTATATACTATTGTTATTATTATATAATAATTAATATACACACTATTTTAATGAGGAAGCGACAATATATAATACAGGAAAAAAATAATAAACAAATTTCTTTTGCATTCATGTTACACAGATGTACAGACATTAAACATACAATATCAGTTAAAATTTACGTGTTGAATTGTAAATTTACTCGAATGTAAGAAACACTGCTCTAGATTTAAATCGTTTAAACTACAATTACCATATTTAGCGAAGACTCATTTGAAATGGAGATAGCTTTAACTGTACGTATCGCTTACTTTTGCGATTCAGTCTTATTATAATGCAATATGCATAGCTGTAGCGGACTTTTTTTCCTGTTTTTTTTTTTTAAATGTTGTTAATTTGTTTTTGATGTTTTGTAATTTACTATATTTTTCAATTTACTTATATTATTAATATTGTTGAGTGTCGAAGCCAATTGTGGTGCAGCGGCAAGAGGTGTGACTGTAAAACCGACTGGTTGTGGGTTCAATCCCCACTCGAGGAGATGGAATATTTATTTAAATTATATTTCCGTTTCTTCGCTCTGGTGTCGAGGTTAAGCGCGGCGTTGAGTTCTGCCACTCAACATGCAATGTCTCCAGAATTTGGCGGAAAGTGGGAAACAGTGTGTCTTAACACTAGGTTACCTCTTCCTACCCTGCTTTGTGCGGGATACAGCGTGAAGCTGATTTTATTAATATTATTTAGATGTAATTTAAAAATATGGTTTCGTTCATACAATTATTACATATAAATATATTCTCTATAAATGCAATTTTGTCATAAGTACAAATAATGAAATTACATTGATTTAGTTTCCACTTTTCACCAATTTCAGAGGAAGTTTTCTATCTAGTTTAAGTTTTTGTCTGACAGGCTATAACAAGTTTTGTGAATTTATCAACGCCGCGCTTTCCCTCGACACCAGAGCGAAGAAATATGAACGTAAATAAATATTTTCCCCCCTCGAGTGGGGATCGAACCTACAACCAGTCGATTTTACACTTTCATTTTGTGCCCCTACGCCACGACTGGCCTCTGGTATTTAACACAAAAAAAAAAATTTTTTAATTTAAAAAGTCATTCATATAAAAGTGTGGCTGAAAAAGTTAATTTAGTTTTAAACTCAACCTTATATTTATTAATGTAAAAGAATGCATTTTATATATACTTTAGTATTATTATAGATTCAAAACCAAAATTCTGTTATATAAGAAGTAACCAACATAAATACATTTCAAAATAACTAACTCGTATGAGAGAGCTACGCTTGCGCTACGTCATTTGATTTAGTGCCGACGAAGTATCTACTTGTTGCGAAACGTACAGCCGAGCATTGCCTTAATATATGCTTATGTATGTATATATATAGATATCTATACACATAGCTATTAATCTATGTTATGTTATTTATGAATCTTTTATATAAATCTTTTATTAGCTTCACGCTGTATCCTGCACATAGCAGGTTGAGGGCAGGGAAACTAGTGTTAAAATTTTTATTCAATCTGTTTGACCTTGAAAATGAAACCTATACGTAAAAGCTCTCCATGAATTATTATTTTGGTATTCAAAAAGTGATTCATGTACTTGAAGTCTTGAGGTACGTAGTGTCGAACTTAGGAAACTTAGTGATATATTAGTCACATTCTAGTTCTTAACAAAAGTAATTTCTCATCGATACCGGGACGTGAAATGACGTTGGACTTTTTTTATTTCTTATCAAATTATGATTTGTCACCAAAAAATATATAATTATGATTTTTATAAAATTCGATTGCTAGCATTTACATTTAGCGTGAACAAACGCACAGACAAGCGTACAATACAGTAACATATTTTCTTATATATCTTTCATATATAGACACAGATAAGTGTCTTGGTTTAGTAAGAAAAATAATGAATTATTTAATTTTCAATGATAAACGACAATACAAACCTAGACATTCTTCTTTGTAGACGAAAATAGCTTCTGTAGCGGATGCTAAAACAATACTACGCTAAAAGCGAATATACCAACATTAATTAGGTCAATGTACAGCATTGCGAATGAAAATACCGACTTTGTAAACATTTTATTGTACGAGAACATAATAAAATACAGCCTAAAAATATTATTCGAATTGAAAAAAATCATGTTTTAAAAAGATTTCAAGTGAAACAAAGTTATATGAAGTACAGTCTCCGAGACAAGGTCCGCGTTGAATGACTTCCACTGCCATTCTTGCTATGACTGTAAAAGCTCGCTTCTCCCATTTGTGCAATTAAAAATTATTCTACAACTCGATGAACTAAGTTTTATCGTCAAGATAAAAAGAGACTCCCGTTCCATTTTATTAAACTTTGTTGGTCTTCTAGGAGTACATTATTTCCGTACGATACGATAAATTCGATACTGAAAAGTGTTTACATCGAATTTAGCACTGAATGGCATTGTGTGTATTCTGTATAGCAAAGTTAAGACTAGTTAATTTTCATCATCGATTTCTGGACAATAATATTTAAATATTGGGCAAGTGTGCGTAGTGGCTTTGCGGTATTTAACTATTAATGATAGTACTAGATTCAAATTAATTTCGGGGTCAGTATAAAAATAGTTTTTGGTCGCGTTACAAAAAATATGACGGTTTGCTTAATGACGTTGAAATTTCTTGTTATTTTGCCTAATGAGTACTTTTCTAGCTTTTCTTAGGTATTTAATTTTGATGTTACATTACATTTTGGGGTTTTTTTCAATCTAAGTAGAAAAAGAGAACCTAGTATCAAGAACTTCCTTTCTCTATATTTCTCTCGAATTAAAGAAATTAGTTATTGACTGACGGAACTCAACACCGCGCTTTATCTTGCTTGCTAGAGCTGGGAACTAAAAATATTTAATTTCCCCGAGTAGGTATCGACTTACAAACATCATTTTTGTAGTACGACGCAATGAAAAATGCATTATTGTACAATGCATTTTTCATATATACCATACACGAAAACTCAAAATAACTCAGTTTTTCGTCTCATTTTTCACACTACATATTCCACACTTAATAACTAAATAAAATACGTGCCGACTGAAAGTGAACAATTTACATGGATGCAGAAACAGGAACGAGTCGTGCCAACGAAAATATTTGCTTTTTAATATCATCAGAGAATAAGAGTAAACGAAATTACAACATGAAACGTGTTCCGCTAACCGCGTGTAAATAATTTACGAATAATTTTATAATTACTTTTTTTATTTCTTGTTATTTTTTATTTGTCTGGTAACAGGAGAAGCGCGACTTTTAGTTCCGCCGCTCAATACTCTATGTCATGGAAATTGAGCGAATGAGCGTACAAATATTTAAAACATAAATAATCCACGTACTAAAAGTACGTATAATGAAATTACATTGATTTAGATATTAAGATATTTTTGTTTCCCACCGAGTTTTGGTTAGAAAGTTCGACGCCCCGCAATGTCTTTAGATAAGCTGAAGTTGTAGAAAGGTAAACTTATTTTATTTGTTCACTTCAGTCTGCTAACCTTAAGCAAGAAATATAATTAAAATAAATAATACCTACTATATTATCATAATCTATATATTATTATATATAATCAATTATAAAAAAATAAATAAATTTCATTCTTATTACCTTGACGCTGTATGCCGCAGGCAGTGTGTAATTATAAAAAAACACAGCGGGAACCTGGGGACGCTCAGCAAAACTTTTAACTAAATTAATTGTTTGAATACTTTTTAAGAATCTCAATTTTTTCTATAATGTATCAACTTTTACTTGAAGTTTGAGCTGCCATTGGAGAAATGTTTGAAATTACCAGTTTTTCTGCCATAAATTGGACTAAAAATTACATTGGAAATATGGAGTCAGTAACGGTGCGGGTGCTGATACTTTTACCAATTGGCACGGTAGTTTTACAATCTCTTCGCAAATATGCACAGACAGTTAAATTTACGTGGTTCGATAAGAAGGTTCGCGGTTGATAAGGTTGATAATTCAATTGACGTAATAATAATTTTAATATCGAGAATTAAAAAAATAACTCTAAAAAAATAGGGACATTTTAGTTAAAATATACATACTCGTACAGCGAACCCTAATCAAAAAACTCTTAACACGATACAAAACGGAGTAAATAAAATTTGTTTGCCTAATCTGGCATATGGCTTAATCTCTGAATTCAAATTACTCTCACACCCTCCTAATGCCGCCTTGTGTCCTCCCTCAGTTATTTATGTCATCCCAAACAGCTACCGCCTATATCGCTGAAATTAAATATGTTGGTTATAAAATAGCTATTTTTTATGAAAAGAAAACATCATTTTCTGGTCTTTTTTTTTAAAACGCAAAAAACAAAATATCACCAATTCATATTCAGCTGAAATGAAATGTGATAATATAAGTCAATCAGGAGGTCAAAATATCTGCAATCTATTTGTATCACATTTTTCATCCATCTATGCTCAAAACTACGATTCACTATACGACTATAAAAAAATCGAACAGAATTTAAGCATTCAGAATTTTGATAGTCGTAGCTTATCCTGCGTACATCTAACCCATAGCGAAATAATTTGTGCTATAAAAAAACTAGATCACAACAAAAGTTCTGGATCTGACCATGTCTCTCCAGCCTATTTGATACATTGCGCTGAATTGCTTGCTTTACCCTTAGAAAAAATATATAATGAGTCACTTAAAACTGGAATCTTTCCTATTAAATGGAAAATTGCAAAGATTGTACCAATTTTTAAAAGCGGTGACAAAACAAATGTCAAGAACTACAGACCTATTTCAATACTATCTGTGTTTGGCAAAATTCTTGAATCTTTAGTATATCAGAATCTTTTTCATTACTTTAAGCAAATGTTCAATGTTCACCAGCATGGTTTTATCAATGGTAGGTCTACATGTACAAATTTAGTAAATTTTTGTGAAATGTTAATAGATGCGGTCGACAAGAGAAATAGAGTTGATGTCATTTATACTGACTTTAGTAAAGCATTTGATTTAGTACCTACTTCCGTACTACTTCAAAAATTGTCTTCATATGGAGTCGTTAATTCTTTACTAAACTGGCTAAAATCATACCTCACAGAAAGGCAGTTCTACGTTGTAGCTAATGGATATGAATCTATAAAATGTAATATGACATCTGGGGTTCCCCAAGGTTCACATTTAAGTCCACTTTTATTTAATATATTTATAAACGATCTACCTAATATTTTCCTTTTCTCTACTCCATTTATGTATGCTGATGATCTAAAAATTGTCAAAACTATCTATAATCCAAACGATATTCGCTTACTACAGGAGGATCTAACAAGCCTATATAATTGGTGTAATCTGAATGGCATGATACTTAATACCAATAAATGCTCTCATATAACTTTTACAAAGAAGAAACGACTAACATCCACTAAATATTACATAGGGGGCTCTCCTGTTAATACAGTAGAAACAATTAGAGATTTGGGTATTATCTTCGATAAGGAGCTCACATTTGTGCCTCATATAGACAACATTATTGGTAAGGCCAGTAAAATGCTTGGATTTGTAATAAGAAACTCTAAAATATTTAAAAAAGCTTGTACTAAAATATCCCTATACAAGAGCTTAGTAGTGAGTATATTAGAGTACGCAAGTGTTGTATGGAGACCTCATTACGCTTCTCACTGTCTGAGAATCGAGAGACTACAAAAGCGTTTCTTATACCATCTTGCTTTTTCGTTAGGTAAATCGAGGACACTAAAAAGCTACGCAGATAGACTTGTGTATTTTAGGTTAGACAGCTTAGAAAAAAGAAGAGAAATATTAGATTCGCTTTTCTTATACAAAAGCATTAATAATATATATGATAATACCTCTTTAGTACAATCATTCTGCTTTAAAGTGCCTAGAAGTACACGCATGCCGTCTAACCTTCTCGAAGTACCTTTCCGGAGATCTATTTTAGGTAAAAATTCCCCTATGTCTCGCTTTTGTAAAATATTAAATGTGGATTGCGCCTTAGATCCATTTAGAGACTCTGTGCTTAGATTTCGCAGAAACGCAACAAAACGCCCCTGATATTTTCTTGTTTCTTATTTCTCTTTTATGATATTTATTTTTATTACTTATGTAATTTTTACCAGTATCGTTATTTTTTTTTTCTTAACAAATTATAGTAACTTATCCTTTTTAAATTTATGTAGTTAGACTTTACCAATAATTAATATATATATATATATTTTTTAACTTTTATACACTAGTCTCCTATGTTGCATGAGGTATTCGCCTTAAAAGGTAATGCATTTAGTAGTAATATAGAATTAAAATGTTAATATTTTTGTAAAATGAATGTAATTTACCACTGGTGAATCTAAATAAATAAATAAATAAGAATGTTAAAAAGGCCGTCCCGGCCCAGGGGCACTACTATGCGACTGTAAACGTGACGGTTGTGAGGAATAGAAATATTTAATATTTTCGTTACTTCGCTCTGGTAACGAGACAAAGTGCTCGTTACTCAACACGCAATGCACCGAAAATTCGGATTTGTCTTAATGGAGAACGGAGCAACACTCCACTCATAACAGTCGATTCCCAAAATTAAAACGTGATAATAGTATTTGTCATGTAATAAATAATTTTCATTCCATCACTCCTGTAACAACACAAAGCGCGGTATTAAGTAACTATTCAACCCGGAATATTAAAAAAATTGGACCAAAGGCGGAGAAAGAAGCGTATTGACATTAGGTTTGTTCTGCCATTCATATTTTATGCGAGATTACTGAAAAAAGTAATTATGTAAGTCCAGTAATTATGTAGCTAGATATAATAATTAAATACACAATTACTACATCAATATTTAACATGCGGCGTTGAGCACCACCATTCATTACGCAATGTTTGGAAAATCCGAAGGAAAATGATGAACGGAAGTGTCTTAATACTAGGTTCCCAGGTTCCATATGCGCCTATCCTATTTAATGTGGAATGCAGCGTGAAGGTAAAAAGGAACATTCAACAAACGTAATGAGTTAACCTCGTTTTATCTCAGCATAGTCGAGTTATAGTTAAGAAATAACGTGAAATTAGTAGGATTCGATTTTTAATTGTACCTGCATCGTGGATTGGATGTTGCGATAATAGCGCCTCATTAAGTGTTAATAAAACATATAGTTTTAAAGAAAAAAATATATATTTGCACGTTATTATGTGTTATTTTTGAGTCACGCTGTATCTCGCACACAGCAGGGTAGGCAGAGGGAACCCAGCGTTAAGACACTTCGTTCCCCATTTTCTGCCAGATGCTGGAAGCATTGCGTGTTGAGTGGCGGAACTCAACGCCGCGCTAGGAAAAGGAAAAATTAAAGTAGGAAATGGGAATCAAATTCAAAATTTGTCGCGTTTACACTCACACTTTGCGCTTGTGTTATGTTAATGTTATGCCCTTTGTGTTATACTTTGCTTGTTGTATGCGAGACAGCGTGAAAAAAGGGATTTGTAGTTTTTGATAAATAACAACTGTTATTTGACAGAAATAATTTGTTATTTATCAAAAACTACAAATTCTTTTTTTCACGAATACAACAAGCAAAGCATAAGGAACGTTAAAACACTTCGCTCCCCACGCACTACCCAATTTTCGAGACATTCCGTGTTGAGTGATGGAACATAACACCACACTAAGTCTTATATAGCATAATACATTTTTATATTTTTTATTTTTTTATACTAATAGAGGCCGTTGTGGCGCAGGGACACAAGGGTGTGACTGTACCGCGACAGTTATGGATTTGATCCCCCGAGGGAATGAATTCAGCGACAAGTGAAGAACAAAGTGTCTTAACACTAGGTTCCCTTTACCTACCCTGCTAGTATGCGGGATACAGCGTAAAGCCTAACGATGTATATTGGTCTTATTTTACTATTCCTAACACCTATTTGAAATGTTAATTCTTGAAATTATATCGATAATTACCTATAATAAGGAAAATGAGTCATTCAATCTAATTGGTTTCGAGCAGCACTGTTCATATAATTTATATAACGACCACTAGCAGCCAATACTTGCCACAGAATTGCAGTAAGTTATAACAGCTTTTTAAAATAATAGCTTCATATGACTTTACTGAAAACAAATATTGTTAAAGTTACGTATTGGATTTTTGTATCTTCACACATTTTATAAATTACCAGACACTTAGTTTTTGATTGTCGTTTTGGAGATAGATGTAAGTATAAGGTTTTGGATTATTGCCTTCGATCCCTTTTATTTCAATCTTTTGTGATTTAAGTATCGTATATTACTAATTAAACAGTCCAAGCTGCATCAAAATCGGTTCATTATTCTTTTAGATATGAATATTCACGTATCACACCAGAATGTCATATAGGTTATATATAATAGTCATGTATAACATAGCAAACATATATTTTATAAATAATATTTAGGTATTTTAAAGAAAAGTAAAACCTTATTAGAGGTACGAGTATAGGTGCATATATGTAAATAATACCTTTTTTTTGTTATTACTAAGCAAGAGCTGTTAATATCATTGTAGCCGTTACCAAATATGGCAACGTTATTTAGAGAATATCTCTTAGTGTAATGAATATAGAATGTAAATGAAAATAATATCATAATAATATGGAACAAAAAAATGTATGGTGTAATAAACAAAATGTATTTGAGGGTTTTCTTTGTACCGGAAAGTTTGTAGCGTACATATTAAACTTTGTTAATATTCAGGTGCGCCGCTTTGTGACCTTTTATAAAAAAGAGTGTATACGGCCGCTGGGTGTTGTAAACTTTTAGACAAAAATGTTGTAACTATATGACAGTGGTGTATTGGATATTTTATTTAAAATTTTATAAGTTTTATTGAGGTAATTCATTCGAAATATATTATATATTCGAAATAGAAGCCGCTGAATGTTATTAATTATACCATCAAAATATAAGACGCTTTTATCATTTATCAATTCTTATTAGAATTTTTTTAATTTTATTTTTAACATTTTCATCAAACGAATCAAACGAGCCCATATTCTGGAGTTACGGAGTTCATATGGCTACCTACCAACTCTATCATCAGATCATTATCTTATGCTGCATCCCGCATACTAGCAGGGTCGGTAGAGGGAACCTAGTGTTAAAGCACTTTCATCCTCACTTGCCGCTGAATTCATTCCCTCGGGGGATCGAATCCACAACCGTCGCGGTACCGTCACACCTTTGTGTCCCTGCACCACAACGGCCTCTATCAGTATAATGATAATTGACCGATACGACACAGACTGCAGATGCGCTGCGCTACGACATGCCTCTATAACTATATATTTCAATGTAATAGAACTTAAAAGCAATGTAAAAATTAAAATAAATAGCATTAAAATATTTTAATCTATAGTTTACAGAATTGCAAAAGCATGAAACTATCCGTTTGTTGATCAAGTTAATATTTTTGGATGTTCATGCTCGAAACACTTTTGGATGAGGTTCGTCATTTTTAAATTCTACTGTTAAAGCCTTAGAGTAATTTATTAAATAAAAATTCTATGTAAAATAACAAATAAGAAAATAGTGTATTAAAACTGATTTAAAAAATACTAAAATTTTTTAATTTAAGCGTGTCACTATAGACTCGGCGGTTGTTTGTTCGATTCCTACTCGTAGTATAGAATACTTTTTAACCCGGAATTCCCACGGGATTGGGATTCACGCATGAAACACCGCATTTATCCATTTGTCATTGTTGTGGTGTGCTTACCTACTATTAATAATCAAATATTGGTCTATCAAGACAGTTTAAAGTGAAACCGCGCAGGTGCCACTAGTTTTATAATAAATTATTATAATTCTAAGTTTCGTTTTTCCCCAAATTAAATTACTAAAGATCTGTTTCAACAATTATTGATTATATATTATCTTATTTTAATTATATAATAGATTATATAATATTTATTTTATAAAAAATAATCAATCAGCTTCACGCTGTATCCCGCACACAGCAGGGTAGGCACAGGGACCCTAGTGTTAAGAGGCATTGTGTGTTGAGTGGCAAAACTCAACGCCGCGCTTAACCTCGAAGCCAGAGCGAAGAAATGGAAATATAAATTTAAGTAAATATTTCATATCCTCGAGTGGGGAACTAACTCACAACCAGTTGGTTTCACAGTCACACTTTGTGCCTCTGCGCCACGACTGGCTTCGGCCTTTATTTTATTAACTTTCAACTATTGTCATATTATTTTACTACTCTTTGGTCCGCGGCCAATACTAACTCAGTTGCATAATTGTTTGGGGTTGCAGTTATACGCTGCGTCACGTTATTCATTCTACAATTTATTAGGATTTTTATTTCAAAACAAACTTGTTCAGTTTATTTTGTTTATGTGGCATTGTTTATTTTGGCTTTTATTTTTTTGTTGTTATCATGTGTTTTATTAGATATGCGAAGAACAGTCGGTAGTAATTCTTGTGTTTCCGTTCAAGAACACTTATTAGACAGTAAAAGCGTTAGTCAGCGCCACATTTTGTGTAATTAGGGTTTAAATGTAAGCAATTATCTTATCTACAAATACTTTTTTTAATTATTTATGTTTAGGTAAAGTAATCGGAATGGTAAATAATATGAGGCCAATTGTGCCGCAAGGGCACAAGGATGTAATTGTAAACGCAACATCGTGGGTTCGATTACCATTCGAGGAAATTAAATATTTGATATTTTCATTTCTTCTGGTTTCGAGACAATGCGTGGCGTTTAGTTCCGCTACTGATGTGACATGTGTGATGACATGTGCCACATGCGGGATACAGCGTGAAGCTGAATTTTTTTTCTGTACTTTTGTACGAGAAGTTAAAAATGATTAAATTTTAATTTAATGAAGACTAGGCGTGTCAGACTGTCTGCTTTCAGTGTTTTATCTATTTTAGAGTCAACGATGTCAGCGGAATGAAACGCTTTTCATTGGAATATAGGAGCTACAGTTAAAATAATTAAAAACATTAAGCAATGTTTATTTCGGTTTTTCTTTCGTAAATGTGAAATTACACTTCAACAGTTGAAAGTATTTTTCTCTCTCAACAAAATAATAATCTTGAATAGATAAAAAATAACGTGACACAGACATCACACAACTCTTCAACATTCACCAATTTCCTTAATTTTATACGTCAAAAGTCATAGCTTCAACATTCTTTGTCCCAAAGCGTATCAAATAAAACCATATATTCAATCAATTTTCGGTCCCAATCGGTAATCCCAGGTGAGTACTAACGTGTAACTTTACTATCATAAAATCAAACAAATAAAAATGTATCCCGCATATAACAGGGTAGGCAGAGGGACCTAGTGTTTAGATACTCCGTTCCCCAGTTTTCGCAGAAAACGTTTAAGACATTGTATGTTGAGTGACGGAACTCAACGCCAAGCTGCTTGCCTTAGTGCCAGAGTTGGGGATCGAACCTACAACCGTCGTGTTACAGTCACGTCCTTGTGTCCATGTATCACGACGGCCCGAACTCTGTATATTATAATATTTCTAATAAATATATAATATTATATTTTTTTCGATGGAAAAGAATGTCACCGTACAAAAATAAAAGTAAAAACAAACAGTAAAGTATCATTTGCAAATGAACCCTAGCTGACTATGCCTGAAGGCTATTCTAGTGGAAGAGATCTACTATTGTTTACAGTAAAAAAAATGTATGCAAGAGAAATAAATGTTTAATAATAAAGGAAATTATGTTAACATTAGTGACTTCTAGGTGTGGAAGACGGGAGCAGCCGTAAATGAAAATGAAATAAAATTAACATTCTGTTATACGTTTAAGAAATATTAATGTCTAAGCTGGCGTATCGTTTGACACGGAGCTCAGAGGCAGTGCAGCGTTATTTACTAAGAAGATATTTTATGTGTTGATGACTTTCTGTAAAGGGAAATGGTTTATTATGTTAGCGTTATTTATATATATGCACACACACATACGTCACAGCGTCTGACTGTAAATACGACTGTTATGGGTTCGTTTATTACTCGGAGAATAATTTTCTGGTAGAAAAACTAAGAGGGGTGATGAGTTCTGCATTAACATAAAAAAAAAATTAAAAATTAAATTAGCTTCACGCTATATCCCGCACACAGCAGGGTAGGCAGAGGGAACCTAGTGTTAAGACACTCCGTTCCCCACTTTCTGCCGAATTCTGGAGGCATTGCGTGTTGAGTGGCAGAACTCAACGCCGCGCTTAGCCTTGACACCAGAGCGAAGAAATGGAAATATAAATTTAAGTAAACATTTCATTTCCTCGAGTGGGGATCGAACCCACAACCGTCGCGTTACAGTCACACCCTTGTGCCACTGGGCCACGACGGCCTCAATAACATAATGTCTGAAAAGTTAGACAGAAAGTAGAGAAAGGAATCACTTGATATAAGATTCCCTCTGCCTACCTATGTGCGAGATTCAGCGTGAAACTAAACAATAAAAATAAATTATATAGGTATGTATATCATATCCATTTCCGATATTTATAGCAATTACCTTTACGTACCAAACTCAGCAGTATTACATGCTTTCGCAACTTTCTAATACTAATTTATTTTTCTAATCTAGTAGGTACCTAAGATATATCTCTAATTTAAAATATCAGCATACATAGAATTTTTCATGTTAAATTGCAACTGCAATTTTTTTATAGTTTTATAATTTATAAAGCCTTAACGAGGAAAGCAAAAAAGTAGGTCTGACAATGAACTACACCAAAACCAAACTAATGACCAACTCCACAAAAACAGACATAAGAGTGAACCAGGAAACTCTAGAATATGTTGACGAATATACCTACCTAGGCCAGCTTATCTCTCCAAAGGACCAATTAGCAAAAGAAATAAATACAAGAATTGCTAACGGATGGAAAAGATACTGGTCATTAAAGGAAATTATGAAGTCACAGGACCTGGGCATGGCACTGAAAAGGAAGACATTCAACACTTGTATCCTTCCATGTCTAACTTATGGGTGTGAAACTTGGGCAATGACAAAATCTCTCAGGGAGAAGCTTGCAACTTGTCAAAGAGCGATGGAACGCAGCATGACCGGATCCAAACGTCAAGACAGAATCAGAAACACCGACCTCAGGATGAAAACTAAACTAACCGACATCCTTGAACAAATTGACCAACAAAAATGGAGATAGACCGGTCACATGATGAGGGACAAATCTGGAAAATGGAGCAAGTCAATAACGGACTGGTACCCAAGAGATGGAAAAAGGAATCGTGGAAGACAATGCATGAGATGGGAAGAGGACCTGAAAAGGACTGCTGGCCCACGATGGAGACGGGTGACTCAGGACAGGCAGCAGTGGAAGTTGTTGGAGGAGGCCTATGCCAAAAGGCACACCCAGATAAGAGATCTATTATAGCATGCAACAGAGTTGTTTAAATATAGGAAAAAAATTGTTATCTTATTTGGGACTAAAAGGCTTTTTCAATTCAATTCAAAACTGCATAAATATATATTGTTATTTTTTTATGAGGCTTATTTTTTTACTGAGTTATCGTTTTACTTTGCTTTGTCATTTAAAATAAATTGTGTGTCATTGGTTGTCAAGTCAAATAAACATTCAGTTTTGATATTACTGTGTTGTAATATCTATATAAATACAAAAAATAATTCACATTTATTTTGTTATACATTTCATTTAAAATGTGTAAAATCTTATTATGTAAACTGCATATTTGAGTTCCCTCCAACTAATAGTCGGGCCAACAGAATTAAAATGAACTCGTTCTCTTTTCTAGAGATCGAATCGAGGTAATTACGAAATAAAAAAAATTGTTGGTGGAGATGAAAACTTATTTTATTTAATTTTATAAACCTATTATAGTTAGTTTAGTTCTGTCTCAGCACTATCCGTTCATATCTCTTTTGCGATGGAAACTGGGCTTTAGTCACAATTATCAACTGTCAAAGTGTCGACGACTCGAAGTTCACCGTGTCAACATACATTCGTATTTAATCAATAAATAACTTTTATGAGATTAAATAAATTATTTATTAAATAGTTGAATTTCACATATGTTATGTCATCGTGGCTCAGTTGGATACGACAGTACACGCGGTGGATGTGCGATCAAAAATATTCCTGGAACTTTTGATAGAACCCACTACCATCACAATTAAGTACGACTATTGTAAATATCGACCTTTACAATTAGGTAATGCTATTTTAAATGGAGTAGCTTAAACAACACATATCATCTCAAGTTCTTTATTCAGTAATTCCATAAAAAATAATATGTAAATATAAAATTATTAAAAATGCAGTAATATTTTATTTTTTTAAATCAATATAATATTATATTAACACGAAACATCACTACATACAGCAATGCGTAAATATTTAATATGTATTCGGTAACTTTCCATTTCCAATAAAAAAATAATAAATTTAGTTTTAACTGATAAAAAATATGAATGAAAAACCTTTCAAAGGTGAAAGTAAATCAAAAAAAGAGATATCATTTTAGCTCAGTGAGGCCGGTCGTGGCGCAGCGGCACGAGGTGTGACTGCAAAACCGACTGGTTATGGGTTCGATCCCCACTCGAGGAGATGAAATATTTACTTAAATTTATATTTCCATTTTCTTCGCTCTGGTGTCGAGGTTAAGCGCGACGTGGAGTTCTGCCACTCAACACGCAATGCCTCCAGAATTCGGCAGAAAGTGGGGAACGGAGTGTCTTAACACTAGGTTCCCTCTGCCTACCCTGCTGTGTGCGGGATATAGCGTGAAGCTAAAAAAAAAAAAAAAAAATTTTACCTCAGTGTTTCTCTAACAGTTGATAGTTATAGGTTATACTGATAGTTATATTGTGATATTTTAGTAACTCAAAGAAAGTCTACAGTTCCAACGGAGAGCAGAAAACAGAATGTCTTAATAGTATTATATTATATTTTTCTTTCTGCTGGCCCTACTATGTGCAGAATAGTGCTAGTGTGTACGGCGGCATTTCTTACAGACTTCCGCCCACGATAGAGGAGGATGAATTTATCTCTTATTATGCTATTTCTGTGTAAATTTATTTTTTTTGAGGCATAATTTTAACCTCAATAAAAGTCTATTAACTAATTTGAGGTTACTAGAGCTCTCATGTTTAAAGCGAGCTTGTTCCAAGAATAATTATAAGGAGTCTAACTAGTCTATCAGAGCTTCTTCCAATTATGTATAATTAAATATAGGATATTTTGTTTTTTTTTGACTTTATGAAATATAAATTGTAAATTAATATTCATGAAACCTGACCAGCGCGACCGTTATAGTGGTTAACACTAAATCTATTAGGCTACAGCTGCATGATAGCGTTTCGCACGCCGTCGTAGCAATATCTCGGCACACCGACACCTGCACGTACTATAGTGAAGGTAAAGATGACGCGGTCAAAATGTTAATACGGAACGCGACGGAGGTAACGACAAAACGCATTGTGGAATATAATCTAAAGATGGCTTTGAAAGATAGGAACGCAGCGGTCACCTCTTCCACCATAGCGGTCATGCCATCACCCTTATCCTAGTGCAAAATTCCTCACATGTCACATCAAATCAATTATCAATTATTATAAAATTTTAGCATGTACTTATTTATAGTTATGTAATTTAATATATATTGTAATGTGAAAAATTGTTAAATATACATATATAGACATTCGCTTAACCTTAGATCTAAGTAAAATTTTGTAAAATAATGTAAAGTTAAAAATATAATTTTCCTATTATAGGTATTAATTGTATGTAAACGATAATGTAATTAATATATATGATAAGGAAATTAATACATTTAAAAAGGGTACGGACCAAGTGTCTGTAGTGTTAAGAAATAAATAAATAAAAAAAAAAATAAAATAAAAAAAAAAAAAAATAATATTCATTTGTTTTTATAATTTAATAAGACACACGACAGCTTTAAGTTCTACAAGTCAAGATGCAGTGACTTGTCAATTCACGTGGAATACAGAGAACAGAGTGTCTTGACAACTGTCATGTAAATAAGTATCTCAATGCTCTCTTGTTGGTTCACGAATCTGAATTTATCCCAATAATCGCAAATTCCCACTGAAAATCGCTGCCCCTACAAGGGGGTTTAGTGGATAGGTACTGAGGTATCCTATCCAAAGACTGTCGTTGATTCGTCGACCGAGTACAACCTGTATATTGAATCTGCCCGCCAAATTTAAGGTTAAATATATGAGACCTGTAGTTTTACATCAACCCTTAAGAGCTATAATGAATAACATATCCCACTAAGACTATAATGCGTGTAAATACACCTTATTTTTAAAAGTAATAAAATCGAGGCCAGTCTTGGCGCAGAAGCACAAAGTGTGACTGCAAAATCGACTGGTTGTGGGTTCGATCTCCACTCGAGGACATGAAATATTTATTTACATTCATATTTTCATTTTTTCGTTCTGGTGTCGAGGCAAAGCGCGGCGTTGAGTTCCACCACTCAATACGCAATGCTTCCAGAACTTGGCAGAAAGTGGGGAACGGAGTGTCTTAACACTAGGTTCCCTCTACTTATCTTGCTGTGTGCGAGACACAGCGTGAAGCTGATTTAATTTAATTTTTAATAAAATTATTAATTAATTGTAAGAAATTGACAAAAAAATACTTTTACCAGTTAGTTTGGATCTATGTTAATCAATATATGTAATTATTTGTATATATTTTTGTAAAAAACTTGGAAAAAATAAAATTTGAAAATATATATAATAAACCAAAGTTTTGTGTGTGCTTGTTCTGTTAAGTACAATATGTTGCCGTTAACCTGGCTATCTTAATAATAAATTATATATTAAAAAATATATAGATTTTTTTCTGACAAGTGTGACAAAAAGAACTTTAAATTCTTAGATAACTTTTAATTTTTCAGTCATTGTCATATATTCTAATTTCATTCACAAAGTGTTCCCTTAAAGATGAGATAGAAGTTCTTCTTAATCGTCAACACTTTGGAGATCATCTTGCTGAATATTTTCTTCTAATAATTTCTCTTCGTCAGTCGGCTCGTCGGCAGATGCTAGTACAGCTTCGACATGACTCAGAATGGAAACCAGAATAATTAAAAACGATTTCATTCGATTAATTCATTTTACGAACATAATTTAGATATTTACATAATATCTCATATCATTGAATCCGTTCTTACTACAATTCTTATAATAATTTTGCTCTAAATAACGCAATACAAACGTCTACTTAAAAACCGTGTACTAAAAGTATATATTTAAATTATTCGAAATGCATATTTCAGTATCTTGTTATAACATAATGATGCTGCATTTGAGAGATGGACGGAGTTACGGTGAACGTCAAGTATTTTATTTAAGATGCTTAAGGAATAAGATGAACGGTGGGCGCGCTAACCAGACACTTAGATACTTGTATATAATTTAGACCTCTATTCGAAGAGAATATGGGGGATAATCGTGTGAATTATTTTATTAGTTACAACTGCAGTGTACGTACTTTAATGATATAAATAACTTCAAGAGGACAGAGGAGGCGGAATTAGGTGCCTGAAGCCGGAGGGTAATTTGAATTCAGAGATCAAGCCGTATGCTAAATTAACTTCCTGGGGCCTTGCGTCATATATATAAGACATAAAACAGAAAATATATTCGATAGACTAAATGTTTACCCGTTTTCTTAAACTATGATTAATTGACCTAAGTACATAAGCTAATTTAAGATAGATTTACAATATTAAAATATTTGTACTCAATAAACATTTTCTGATTATATTAGACTGGTTAAAAATGCAAAACACTTATGTAACTATCTTAAAAAGTTGATTTAAATGTAGTCAATTCTTGTAAAAAGGATAAATAATTTTTTGCTGTTTCATGATTTTAGTACATTTTTTAACATGTTGTTTGAGCAGTGCCTATGGAACTATCAGAGATTATTTTATACTAATACTAGTAGTTTTTAAAAGCCCTTGAAAGTTATTGATAAACTTTCACTTATTTAAAAACGATTTGTATTTCAAAGTTATTTCCAAGATTTATAAGCTGATAATTTTGAAAAATTACATTATAAAACTTTCTATTGAGCTATATTAAAAAAAATCACAAGCGCAGACTTAACAGTTGGGCTGTAATTTTCGATTTTCTTCAAGCAGCGAGGTCCTCCACCCGTAGACAGCCGTTGATCCATCGATCGCGTTAGAGCCTGTATATATTAGTGTGCTACGATATTGTTATGTATTATTAAGGCAATAAGTCAAATGATGGTTGGCTATAATCACAATAATTGTGGGATCAATTTCCACTCTGGGAATGAGTTACTTTTATTTTTTCAATCTACGGCACGTGCTCATATAGCATTGCAGGCAGAGAGAACCAAGTATCAAAACAGTTGTAGCTGACAAATTTAAATGCGAAGACGAACATGTAAAATTGACGCTTATCACATTTATAGAAAGGAACATTTTGGCAATCAAATAATTATTTTCAATTATTGACATAAACAGAAAATTATATTTATAGAAAGTTGTCAGTCAACGAAGTATATTCAAAGTCCAAGACTACCTTAAAGAACTTCCAATTATGTATACAATTCTAATTTAATATGCTATAATAGATTTTTAATAACGTACAATCATTTTGTGCTACTTTACGATATTAGTAGGCAGAGGGAGCCTTGTGTTAAGATACTTCGCTCCCCATTTTCTATCGAATTCTGGGGTATTCTGGTGCGTATTGAGTGGCGATCCTCAACGCTGTGCTTTGTTTCGATACCAGAGCGAAGAAATGAAAATATTAAACATTTAATTTCCCCGAGTGGGAATCGAACCTAACATTTGTCGCGTTTACGGCTACACGCTTGTGTCCCTGCGCCGCAGCTGGCCTCGACCTTGACGTTATTTGTATTTTATTATTTAGTTTATATATTTCTAATATAACAACAATATTAAATATTTATAAAAAATATATAAAATTACAGTGAACAACATTATAAATAATGTAAATACGAAATAGCCTTGTGATATATATTCATTCGCACTCGCATGATTGACAGAATCAACATGTTTGGTCCTGAGTTTTGATTATTCAAACGGTGCCCTACTTTTATTATCTTATAACTACACTACAATTTTTTTTCTACAATATCTGGTAAGACATAAGTACATTTTTCTATATAGTATACACAATACTAACATGCTAATTATTTAAAGAAAACAAATAGAACTTGGTACGTTTGAAACGCTACAAATATAAAATAAATCAAAAGATCGTAAAACTTTGTTAAATATAGCCATTTTAAATTTATTGTAGTTAATTATTAGATTTATTATGGTTAACAAAAAATCACTGAGAGTCAATGTCATATTTTTTATAAAATATACCTACTTTTCCCTGAACTACAATCCTAAAATTGGTACGGACACCTCGGAGTGCGAGACCGATTCGCCTTTAACCTATTCTTTAAGTAAAAATATATAATAGAAAAGATTTTATTTTATGTGACGTCTTTATTTGATTTTCTTTTATTTTATGGAACCAAAATATGAGATTATAAATAAAAAATATGTATGTACCATACGTAAATTGACAATTGAGAGATGGGAAATTCTTATATCAATTTTATTGGTCGCGTATAAAAATGAAAAAAACTGTAAGCGTATAAAAATTTTGACGTAGTTTGATGAGAACGTATGGCTTAGTGGTCAGAGCGTCTGATCGGTTTCTAGGATGCGCGGGTTCGAGTCTCGCTACGTTCAAGTTTTTATACGTTTTCTAAATAAGTATTTTCTCTTTCTTAAGTGTGGAATAACACTTTAGAAATGTAAACAAAAATATATTTTGTTGTAATCATGTTTTCTTTACAAAAATTAGCAATGTAGTGTATGAATGTATGCGTAGCATGCAGCAGGGCAGATAGAAAATCTAGTATTAAGATACTTCTTTCCTTAATTTTCAATTAATTTTCGAGACATTGAGTGCTAATCAACAGTACTTAACACCGCGCTTTGACTTATTACCAGAGTGATTACATAAAAATATAATGCCCCCGACTGTACATTAGGTCATTACCGATAGTAAATCAGGCCTTTATCGACAGTAAACCAGTCCTTTATAATTTTAAGAGTATATATATAACTTTTTAAAATTTATTACCTTACATTATCGCCAGTCCCAACCATTTTATACACTCTTGGGCCCCAATGTAAAGAGATGAAAATGAAATAATTTATTAGATTTAGGTACATCATTCCTTCTCTGAAAATTATGTTAGTTGTAGCAATTTGAGAGCTAAGTTATTAGAGATTTGGTAAAAAAGAGGCTATCGCACAATTAACACAGCGATCCATATCCGCAGCGTCGCGATCGTTACATCCAAAAGATTTCGATGTCCATTTCATGTTAAGTTAGAGTTGTACAAAGTAGAAAACAAACGGGGAAGCACTCAAAACGGATCGAAATGAAAAAAAAGATTGAAGCAAAAAAATGCAAAAATCATTAGACAAGATGTCAATGTCAAACTGTTGTCATATCAGCCATTTAAAATATGATTGAATTTTATTGGATTCAAAATGATTTTCTTTTTGGTATTTTCTTAATTTATACTGTATGCACTAATAAATGCGTTAAAATACTCGGACTTAACTAAAATGAACAAATATTATATTTTCGTATTACCGTAAATGGCTTATTTATATCCATGATGATTTTCCGCTTCTACATTGTTAATGAATTAGATTTTTGGTATTCTAAAATTGAAAAAAAAAATACAAATTTTGTAGGCCATATCTTAACACTTTACATTTGTGCCCAAAAGTTTCCGTCTCCTTTAAATCCAAAGTTCCCGCACTCAACACGCAATGACTCCAGAATTCGACGAAAAGTGGGAAACATAGTGTCTTGATACTAGAGTCCCTCTTCCTACCCTGCTGTGTGCGGAATAGAGAATGAAGCTAATTTATTTTTACATAATCGACATAAAATTATAAGTACACTTTATAACGCCGTTTGTTACTATCACGCTTTTTAATTCCAAAGTTCTTTTCCCATTTTGAAAGTGCCCTGTTCGTCAAAGAGGTTTAATTAACTTTGCTGTGGCTTAATCTTGTATGAAAAGAACTCCGTCTTGTTCTTATTTTACATAGTATATCGCGTTAATTCCTTCATTCACTCAAAAGGATTAATTTATATACGCGTTTATAAGATCAAGCTTTAGCAATACTAGCGATGAAGTTTAACTGTTTTTTATTTTATACGGCTTGGTCCGCTTAAATTTATTGTTATAGTATAGCCATATTATACATATTCTTTATATAATTTGTAGTCTATGTGTTATTCTGATGTATAAGCTGTATTACATACATGCATTCTCGCAAACTTTCACATTTATGACAATAGTAGGATTTGTAGAATTATTTAGTATTCCTTACTATACCAAAATATTTATTATTTATTAATATAACAATAATATTAAATATTTACAAAAAAATATAAAATCTATAATAATGAACAACATTATAAATGATGTAAATACGAAATAGCCTTGTGATATACATTCATTCATACTCGTATGATTGACAGATTTGGCTCTGAGCTTTGATTATTCATACGGTGCTCTACTTTTACTATTTTATTACCTTGTAACTATTCTACATGTTTTTCTAATATTTCTACAATGTCTGGCAAGACATGAGTACATTTTTCTATATAATATATACAATACTAACATGCTAAATATTTGAAGAAAAAAAAATTGAACTTGATACGTTTGAAACGCTATAATTATAAAATATAAACCAAAAGATTATAAAAATTTTTTGAACGTAGCTATATTAAATTTATTGTAGTTCATTATTAAATTTATTATGGTATACAAAAAATCACAGAGAATCAGTATTATAATGCGGATTATTGTTTAGAAAAATGGTGAATTAAAATTTAAGATTAAGATTATAACGTGACCGAGGTCAAGTGACTCTTTTATTAATTGTTTTATATTTTACTAGAGGGCGCGCGCGGCTTCGCCCGCTTATTAGGAGTGAATTCTAAAAAAACCACGTTTAATGAAATATTTTTAACAGTCTGAATTGAATTTTTTATAAAAATCGGTGGCAATTTAAAGATTTTTCCATATAAACTTTCAAACCCTTATTTGAACCCTTAGGGGGTGAATTCTTAAAAACCATGAAACACGTGTTCAATGAAATATTTTTAAGAGTCAGAATTTCAAATTTTATTAAAATCGGTACAGATTAAAGAGATTTTCCATACAAACTTTCAACCCCTATTTCATCCCTTTAGGGTTAAAATTTTTCAAATTCCCTTCTTAGTGGATGTTCAGAATATGAAAATAAACATCTGCCCAAATTTCACGTTTCTACCATCAGCGGTTACGGCTCTGCGTGCGTCTTACCTCAGTCAGTCAGCACAAGTCCTTTTATATATATAGATATATTAGCTTTGATTCTGAGCTTTATGTAAAACAGAAATTTGTACGCTTTGCTTTGCAAGAGAAATAATTTAGCACACACAACAGGGTAGGCAGAGGCAACTTAGTGTTAAGACACACCGTTCCCCACTTTCCGCCGAGTTCTGGATGTATTGCGTGTTGAGTGTCGGAAATCAACGCCGCACTTAGCCTCGACACTAGAGTGAAGAAACGAAAATATAAATCTAGGTAAATAGAAATGATTTTGTAGTTCCTTATAGTAAAAAAAAATATATAGATATGATCATACTGATTATTTTGTTATATAATTATACTAAGGATTCTTAATTAGACTACGAGCTTTATATTTTTATAAAATGTATTTAGATTTAAAAATGAAAGAGACATACATGCCCCTGCGCCATGACAGCTTCAAGTGTGTTAGTAGTAATAAAGAAAATCATAAATATTTAATAGTATTATATATATAAAACAGTCCAGACGCCAGTGCAAGCGTGTGACTGTACGCACGATAGGTTGTGGGTTCCATTCCTACTCGAGGGAAAGCGTGGTGTTGAATCAGGCCACTCAACAAGCAATGCCTTCAACATTCGACGGAAAATGCGGAAGCGGAAGAAAACGGAGTTTGAAGCTGGAAAAAATATATAAAACACTTTTGTAATATGACATGAATATTCAAATTTTAAATTATAAAACTAAATGATCTTGCTCAGATTGTGGTTAAACTTAGAACTTGGTTCAAGACAGTGATTTGCATAGCGCGTCTCAAATTACTCTCAGTAAAAGTACGAGGTACGTTAATCTTCATTATCTTCACCGCTTGAGATATTCTTCATCAAAATTATACTATAATTATGAAAGACTGATAGCTTAGAAATGAAAGCTAAATATATACTATTATATTGTTTCTTTGTATTTATATTTAACTTTTTATCTATCTCTTATATAGAGAATATAAAATTTGTAAAACTTTGCACTGTTTTGTTACCGTAACTCAAAAGGAACAAATAGACCCTTTAAGGATCACTTTGTTGTCCGTCTGTCCATCCGTCAAGACCATTTATCTCGTATCGAGTTCAAATTTATTTATGAATGTTCAGGTCTACGGTCTTTTGGAGGACAAAAATAAATAATCTTCTAAGTCATCGCAATCATAAGCTACGAGCGTTTATTCATCGATTTTGTAGTATGTATGAGTTCACCGCGTGGTCAAAACTTTGAGGTATTTCCCTAGGACCTACAGTCATGAAATTTGGTGCGAAGTGAGAACGTACTAAATACTACTAAATTTAGGTATTTCATAGAAAAAAAAAATTCATTCAAAATAAATTTATATCCTCGTAAACCTATAAGATATACTTGCTTTTCGCCCGCTTACCTAAAATTCTAAAATTGGTAGGGACACTTCGGCGAGATCGACTCGCCCTTAACCGGTTTTCAAGTCAGTTGAAAGAATTAAATTTTAGAAAATGTATATATACACACAAAATATAAATAGTCCTCGGTATTTCTTCTGTCAATATGTCGTACAGACATATTTCTTTCTTTTTAATAAGTAAGTCAAAGCAAATACAAAAAATATTTTTATTGCACAAAACTTCTTTTTACAGCCAAATAAAACATTATTTTCTATGTCCAGTAACTACTTCCTCCAAGCCCAACGCTCGTTACTTCATACATAAAGAGAATAGACATTTCTAACCAACTAATCTGTTTTATCGATCCCCAAATAAATTGCTTTAGTCGACTTCGGGGATTTTTTCCACCATTTTCCTTAACAGCTTCCAGTGATTAGCGCCCACGGTGTGCACAGATAAATAATTACAATAACATTTCATCAGCCTTAGTGTCGCGCTGTATAAATAAATCTTTTGACGTTTCCAATAATATATTATATTGTATCTGTAGCTGAAATATAATTGTATTAATTTTTTTTTTTTTTCAAAATGTGAATGTATTGATGAGGACAGTCGTGGCGCAGGGGCCCAAATTGAAAACGCAACTGGTCTTGGGTTCGATCCCCACTCGTGGAAATGAAATATTTATTTAAATTTATGTTTCAAATCATTATTATCATTGATTAAATAGTATAAATCAATCTTTATAAATGTTATAAGTACATATAACTTTAGTTAGTAGTTTGCCATCTGTCATGTCATGACTTCTTTAAAATAATATCTATCGTAAATCGTTATCGATATTTTTTTAGTTTCACGCACTAGACCTTGGTGTCAAGACATTTTGTTCTACGTTTTTTTTGTTAATTTTAATGGGTTATAAGAAAGAAAAATGCTTATTTTGTATTCATAATATTACCTCGAGGCTGTATTAATAATATAATTTCGCCAAATGACCTTTATCTCTATATATAATAAGACAGTAAAAATATTTTGTCTGTACATTTAGTAATTTTGACTGAAATGGATAGAGGGATACTTAAAAAGACTAATAGAAAGCAAAAAGATTTTTTTTGAATTTCTTGTCTGTCTGTCTGTCTGTCGACATATTGTTGTCCGCATTTTTCTCTGAAACTACTGAACCGATTTAGTTGAAAATTTCACCAATTGCTTTGTTTTAACTCAATTTAGGTTCTAAAGTTTGGTTCATCAAAATCGGTTCATTAAAAAAAAAGTTATCGTCATTTGAATGAACTCAAGGCATTAGCTTGCCAGCGAATGTTATATAGAAATCGCGCTGGTATGACCCTGGCTAAAGAATGACATTCGAAACGTCTTGATTATATGACTGTTGATAAAAATATATATTTTTGAAGCACTATTATACAATATTTTATACAATAAAGTAAACAAGGCCACTCGTGGCGCAGCGGCAAGAAGTGTGACTGTAAAACCAGCTGGTTGTGGGTTCGATCCCCACTCGAGGAGATGAAATATTAACTTAAATTTATATTTCCATTTCTTCGTTCTGGTGGCGAGGTTAAGCGCGGCGTTGAGTTCTGCCACTCAACAAGCAATGCCTCCAGAATTCGGCAGAAAGTGGGGAACGGAGTGTCTTAACACTAGGTTCCCTCTGCCTACCCTGCTATGTGCGGGATACAGCGTGAAGCTGATTTATTTATTTTAAGTAAACAAAATTGAATTGTTAGTAGAGATTACCTTCATAAATCGTAACAGTAAAGCTTAAATCGTAATTGATTCAACACAGAGATAAAGAACGATTTGATCTTCAAAGAAATATCAAGTAAATACATATTTTTGGTTCGTTCGTTCGTTTGAAATAAATCTATATAAAAATGCCTAAAAACATCCTTTCTACGTGTACTCTGTAATAACTACATATTTACCAATTATTCATTTATCTAATAATATGCAAACAGGAGTTAATATGCAAACATTACAGTTATTTTACAAAGAATATTATGAATCCTTAACCAAATTAATAATTTTACATTTAAGACTGTTTCTGAAGCTGTACAATTATTAAGTGACATCAGCACATTTAACAGAGCTTTAAAAAACATAACATAGGTAAAAAGAACGTAATGTTACAAAAAAAATATATATATATATATATATATAAATAATTAGCTTTATGTATATTTTATGAATATCAAATATCGACATTGGTCATATTTTTTAGTTCGAAACAATTAAAAATTCTTACAGAAGTTACGATAATGTCGTAAAAAATCATAATAGAATATTACAGATTAAAGTAACAAAAAGTCATATTAGAAGTCATTATAGTTGTCTTTATATTATATATGTTGTTGTATGTTGTCTTTATATTTGTTTGTCATTCTATTATAGGGTGTGAGGCCAGTCGTGGCGCAGCGGCACGAGGTGTGACTGCAAAACCGACTGTTTGTGGGTTCGATCCCCACTCGAGGAGATGAAATATTTACTTAAATTTATATTTCCATTTCTTCGCTCTGATGTCGAGGTTAAGCGCGGCGTTGAGTTCACCAATTGCTTTGTTTTAACTCAATTTAGGTTCTAAAGTTTGGTTCATCAAAATCGGTTCATTAAAAAAAAAGTTATCGTCATTTGAATGAACTCAAGGCATTAGCTTGCCAGCGAATGTTATATAGAAATCGCGCTGATATGACCCTGGCTAAAGAATGACATTCGAAACGTCTTGATTATATGACTGTTGATAAAAATATATATTTTTGAAGCACTATTATACAATATTTTATACAATAAAGTAAACAAGGCCACTCGTGGCGCAGCGGCAAGAAGTGTGACTGTAAAACCAGCTGGTTGTGGGTTCGATCCCCACTCGAGGAGATGAAATATTAACTTAAATTTATATTTCCATTTCTTCGTTCTGGTGGCGAGGTTAAGCGCGGCGTTGAGTTCTGCCACTCAACAAGCAATGCCTCCAGAATTCGGCAGAAAGTGGGGAACGGAGTGTCTTAACACTAGGTTCCCTCTGCCTACCCTGCTATGTGCGGGATACAGCGTGAAGCTGATTTATTTATTTTAAGTAAACAAAATTGAATTGTTAGTAGAGATTACCTTCATAAATCGTAACAGTAAAGCTTAAATCGTAATTGATTCAACACAGAGATAAAGAACGATTTGATCTTCAAAGAAATATCAAGTAAATACATATTTTTGGTTCGTTCGTTCGTTTGAAATAAATCTATATAAAAATGCCTAAAAACATCCTTTCTACGTGTACTCTGTAATAACTACATATTTACCAATTATTCATTTATCTAATAATATGCAAACAGGAGTTAATATGCAAACATTACAGTTATTTTACAAAGAATATTATGAATCCTTAACCAAATTAATAATTTTACATTTAAGACTGTTTCTGAAGCTGTACAATTATTAAGTGACATCAGCACATTTAACAGAGCTTTAAAAAACATAACATAGGTAAAAAGAACGTAATGTTACAAAAAAAATATATATATATATATATAAATAATTAGCTTTATGTATATTTTATGAATATCAAATATCGACATTGGTCATATTTTTTAGTTCGAAACAATTAAAAATTCTTACAGAAGTTACGATAATGTCGTAAAAAATCATAATAGAATATTACAGATTAAAGTAACAAAAAGTCATATTAGAAGTCATTATAGTTGTCTTTATATTATATATGTTGTTGTATGTTGTCTTTATATTTGTTTGTCATTCTATTATAGGGTGTGAGGCCAGTCGTGGCGCAGCGGCACGAGGTGTGACTGCAAAACCGACTGTTTGTGGGTTCGATCCCCACTCGAGGAGATGAAATATTTACTTAAATTTATATTTCCATTTCTTCGCTCTGATGTCGAGGTTAAGCGCGGCGTTGAGTTCTGCCACTCAACACGCAATGCCTCCAGAATTCGGCAGAAAGTGGGGAACGGAGTGTCTTAACACTAGGTTCCCTCTGCCTACCCTGCTGTGTGCAGGATACAGCGTGAAGCTGATTTATTTATTTATTTTATTTTATTTTAGTTGTCAATCAATTCTGCTTAAATCAATAATCATGTATTTTAAGCGGGCGAAGCCGTGGGCGGGCCGCTAGTCTATATATATAAAAGGACTTGTGCTGACTGACTGAGGTAAGACGCACGCAGAGCCGTAACCGCTGATGGTAGAAATGTGAAATTTGGGCAGATGTTTATTTTCATATTCTGGACATCCACTAAGAAGGGAATTTGAAAAATTTTAACCCTAAAGGGATGAGAAAGGGGTTGAAAGTTTGTATGGAAAAAAAAATTAATCTGTACCGATTTTTATAAAATTTGAAATTCAGACTCTTCAAAATATTTCATTGAACACGTGTTTCATGGTTTTTAAGAATTCACCCCCTAAGGGTTCAAATAAGGGGTTGAAAGTTTATATGGAAAAATCTTTAAATTGCCATCGATTTTTATAAAAATTTAAATTCAGACTGTTAAAAATATTTTATTGAACACGTGTTTCGTGGTTTTTTTAGAATTCACTCCTAATAAGCGGGCGAAGCCGCGCGCGCCCTCTAGTATTTTATAAAATAGTAATCTTAAAACTTACACTTGGTAGAAATTTTAAAAATAGATAAAAAATGGAGTGGGCTTAGATGCTAGTTTAACTAAAAAGAAATACACTAACATTTTTGTTTCAACTTCCAAATTCCTGACATTTATGTTACTATAAAAGTGGATTAGAATTTTCGATTTTAATTTACGCCGCCTACGACCCGGCCAGCCCGCAGATGTAGGATAATCCGGCTTAATTTTTTTGTTTATTTTTGCCATTCAACGCTCACAGTGTTCTGTGGCTTTGTGATGTACATCCGCTACATAAAAAAGGTTTAGTTTCTGTATCATTTAGTAGTACATGATACTTTACTTTTCGTTTTTGGATAAATATTACATAGGTACATATAGTTTTTGTGTTAGATTTAAAGCATAGACAATGAGGATAAAGTATCATTTTTGTTATATTTTGCAAATATTATAATCGGTGATTAATTCATACTTGTGGCGCCATCTAGTATATAATTATGTTAGAATTGTGTTTGGTCTCCTGTCTTTGCTCTGTTATCTCTATATCTTATAAAATAAGAACGCATTTCGTCTCTGTCTGGCCTTTCTAAGCGATCTTCTTTTAAACCACCCAACGGATTTTGATGCGGTTTTCAACATTAGGTAGAGTATTTCTCAGGGAAGGTTTATATATAGTTTATTATATGTATATTTTAATGTAATTTGACATAAATATGATAAATGTGCACAAAGTCCTACCCGTTGAGACACTTTCACGCATGCGCTGCTGTAATGGTAAATCCTAGATGAAAACAATGTACTAGAGTATTATTCCTCTTAATAAGATCTACAAAAAAGTCAGCGACAGCATATTTGTATCTTCTAAGGATAACATACAGTGAGCATATTTCTGTCTAAAAATAGTAATTTGAATATATTTTTATTGTGAGGGATATTTGTCCATAATGGTATCAATCCTTATCCTTTTAAATACTTTATTAATTTTCTACGTTAAACAAAGATAAAATTTGTCCTTTACACTAATTGAAAATTACGAATAGTTTTAGAGAAAAACGCATTTAATTATTGACACATCGCGCCGGCTATAAACCTCAGATTTGGTTCATGTTTCGTTTATCCCTTACTCATAATGCATATAAATAAGTATATTAGTTACGTTGGCCATTTAATGTAGATCATAACTGTCTTTTACTGTTTTTCATTTTAATAAGTAATTTAGAAGTTGTTACAATATCAAAAAATCCTTGCTGCGAAACGGCTCGCCACGCGCCGTGCGTCCCCCCGCGCCCCACGATGCGTCCGCCGCGCCCGTCTCCCCGCCTGCCTCTGTAGCGAAGTAGATTTAGATGCGATTGTGCGTATTAGATAATTAGAGTTTAATTAATGTATTATTTCAGCGCGATATATTTAGTTTCATCTTTTTTCATTAATAGAATAGTAGGTTGTCTTTTGTTTATCATTTCTTTCGTTTAAGTATCCTGTTGTTTATTTTGTTTATTCTTCTTCTGTTCTTTTATTATTATTTTTTACTTTTTTAAACATTTCCTTTTTTAATTTAATTACGCCATGAAAAAGTCGTTCATAGGTCGTAGAACAAGAAATGCTAATAAAAATCGTTTAAGTCTTACTAATGAAACCGTAGAGGAGACGGAAATTAGAGGATTATTTAAATATATTTTCTTATTGTAAGGGATGTGTGTCCATAATGATATTAATCCTTATATTTTTAAATAAATTATTAATTTTCTACGTTAAACAAAGATAAACTTTGCTCTTTACAATATTTCGAAATTACAAATAGTTTTAGAGAAAAGCTATATCGACTCATGTTTAACCCTTAACTTTCAGTATATATATAAGTATATTAGTTATCTTTTGGCCATTTAATATAGATTAAAATGTTGTTTACTGTTTTTCATTTCAATAAGTACTTTAGAAGATTAGTAGTACAGATTTAAAATTACGGTACTAAAAAATTACCTTTAGGTACCGCCCACCACGCGTCCCCCCGCGCCCCGCAACCTTTTGCTTATAAAAATGGATCCGACGCACCCGCCTGGCTTTTTTCCCCCGAGCATGGGAGGAAGATCTGATTATCATGTTGCCCAAGGCTGGGAAGAGCCCGCAGCCTGAGGGATACCGATCTATAACCCTCCTTAGCGCGGTCGCCAAGCTGTTCGAGAAGTTATTCCTCTCACTTCTCCAGTCGCCAAGCCAATCCACCCACGAAGCGAGCAGTTTGGCAAGCGGCTATACCACTCTGGTTATACTACGCCGCAACAGCGATCAACCGAAAGGAGAGTGCAATAGTAGTCTTCTTCGACGTAGCGCGCGTATTTGACCGCGTTGGCACCCGGGCCTACTTCATTAATTGCTCAGAGCCGGCACCCCCCAGCACGTCGCGCATGTCTTTGCCTCCTTGCCTCAGTGACAGGACATTTTGCGTGAGAATTGAGAGTTCGAGGTCTAGCAGCGACTCGATCGCTGCCGTTGTTCCCCAGGGCAGCATTTTATCACCTGCTCTCAACGCACTATACACTGACGACATCACAACGCCCTAGCGAGTATCACTCAACGAGAAATCCTGCAGGTGGTCCAGAACCTCATCCTCCGTCGAGTGACGCAGGCGCCATACTAAGTGAGGAACACCACGCATCATCGCAACATACAAATAGAAAGCCTGGAGGTACACATTGGTCGTCTCGCGTCCAACGCATTCCGCTGCGCCAATGTATCGGGTCACCTGCACCTAAGGAGCAGCACTCCGTGGCATACCCGGCCGCCCAAAGTCAGACGTAAGACTACTTCCGAGGGACTTTCTATTCTCCTCCAAATCCGACTCATGAGCCTTGCATTGAACCTTGGTCGTTTAAGATGGGCCTCCCTCAGGAAACCGAGGGTCTCTCCTGACTGAGTTGACCGCCTAGATGGCATTTGATAATCCTTCCAATTTCATAGTGAGTCAACGCCCAGATGTCGTTCGGAGCTACTACGGAGATGGACGAGAGAATGCTTCAATTCTGCGCCTGGCTCTATAGCAAAGTAAATTTAGAAGCGATTGTATTTTGGAGTTATCCAATAATTATAATGTATTTCAACGCGACATAGTTGGTTACATCTTCCGTTTAAGTATTTTTGGGTAAGAGAATAGTATGTAGTCTGTTGTTTATAATTTCTTTCGTCAAAGTTTTCTGTTGTTTGTGTCATTTGTTTAAATGTGTTTTTTTAAACAATTGGAACATCCTTATTGGGACTACGAAAATGCGGGTTGCATTAAGGTTTAAATAATTTTCACATTAGTAATCTTAAGGGTTTTGCAAACATAGGTACATTATATGAATAATTCAGTAGTTAAAGCGGGCGAAGCCGCGAGCGGGTCGCTAGTAAAATATATAAATCTTTCATCATACTTATTGTATTGTCGCTCGTTAAGATTACAATAAAAAGTGATTAAGAAGTCTCTCCTTTTTCATATTGTAGAAGGGAGTATCTTAATCTCTCTACGTATTCGTTACGTATGCTAAAGTGACATTTACTTTCAGCTTATTGTATACCGCACTTTCCCTGCTTTTCGTTGAATTCTCGAGATATTGGGTTTGGAGTGGCAGAACTTAACGCCGCGTTTTGCTTCATAACCTGAGCAAATGAAAATATCAAGTATTTTACACCCTTAAGTGGCTATCGAACATACAACCATCACGTTTACAGTCGCAGTGCGCCTCGACTGGCCTCTTTAATAAGGACGAAAAAACCAAAAACGTTGTTTTTTCCAATTTGTTAAGCCTAAATACGCGAATTTGTGGCTCGTTATTTTATCTTACTAAATGGCTACGAAAAAAATCGACTTAAGTAAAGCCTCTTAAGTATTAAGCCGCGAGAGATGAAAACATACCCTAGATTGAAATTGTTACGCTACAGGCGGCGTGTTAATAAAAAATAATTTCAGTGTGCAGTGTCGTTGCACTTTCTCACTTTACTTATTCTATTCAACATGCATTGAGCTGAAAAATAAAAAAAAAATCTTTTGACTTGATTAATACTGTATTAATTTTTTTTTCTCGTCTCGTTCTCGTCTCGATTAATATGGTATTAAGAATAGATTGTATTATTCATAGTTAACTTTATTATTATGTGTGTTGCCATGCATATTTTATTTATTTTTAATATTTCATATCCCAGATACATACTGTTACACTGCGCTCACATTATTTGATATTTATTACTTACATAAATGCATATAAAAACCATCATCACCTTTTCAATAAAAAAAATATCTGGCAAACAGAATCGAGAGCTAGTTAAGGCATAAGGAGGTTAAATATTATTCCAGATTGTCAAAGCTCACCATCTCAAGGAAAAGGAATCCCCTCATAATGTCTACAAAGTGAGCACAACGGCGCGTCCACGTTAAAAGATTTTTTGTAATTTCATACACTTTTGTTATCTTTGTGATACATTAATATCAATTTTTCTAGACGGGCCTAAAGCATTGACGCAAGATGAAAAGCTACGAAAATGGGGATAATATAAAGGATAAAAGTTAGAAAACTAAGTTCAATTTTGGCGTTTTGTGCGAATTATAGATAATTTCTTTAGGAGCTTAAAATTGAAGCCAGAATCTTAAGTATCTTTTAAATTCTATATTGTATTACAATGAATTGCTACTTTTCTTTACAAGTTTTTCGGTACACTTTGGCTTTCTAAGAAAATGAATTTTATAAAAGAGAATACTTATATGATCCTTGTTTGCTGGGGTAATATTATGTTGAAAACCGTTACGTTGTTCTAAATGTTTTAACGCAAAGTGGGGAAATGGGATACATTTTTTATCTAGATTTCTAGTTAAGGTATGTTAGTAGTCCATACAAGATACACGAAATATATATGTATAATATATATTTCGTGTATAAAATATAAAGTCTAGATAAAATTGTGCAGCAAAATACATCTAGTTTAAAAGACTGGAATTCGAAGCTATTTGTATAATCATATACCTCCGCCAACATTGGCAATGTATCGTTAACTAATGAGGCATTCTCTGATCATGTAATATTAACATTTTTTATCGTTTAACCTCCTTCTATCTCCATTCAACGTAACATTGACGAAGTGATGTGTTCTTAATTGGCACGCTCGTAACGCCATAATTAAAGAACAAAAAAAAACAAACGCAAGTTTATATTCAAAACTGCCTATATCGTTGTAAGCTCCTTTGATTGTCTCGCCTCATTTGAAATTCCTTTCATTAAGTATTCCGGGTTGCTTCCGTATCAAAGATTAACACGTAGAATTATATAAACAGGAGATGTTGGATGTTCATTTAATTTTCTGTATTTGTAGAAAATCTTAATTTTCTTTTTTTGAAGCCATCGCGGCGCAATGGGACTGCGCTTGATTGTAGGCGTGATGATTATGGTTTTGATTCTCAATCAGGGAAATCAAATATTTTAATTTTCCGGCTCTGGTTTTACAATCAACTAGTACTGTTCCGAATTTCATTGAAAAGTTGCGGCGGTGCGGCGATATAAACATACAATTTATTTGGGTTTTTCCTACATTTTATGCCGAGACAGAGACATACCAATGAAATAACTTTGTTTAATACCTCTTGTTTCAAAATATTTTGAAATACCTAACTGTATAACGATGACAGCATTGCACTTTGTCCTAACACCAGGGTAGTCAGAGAGAACCTAGTGGTAAGACACTCAGTTGCCTAATTTTTGCCAGACATTCTGTGTTTAGTATTTTCTACCTTCACTGTGTATCCTGCACATAGCAGGATAGGCAAAGTGAAGACACTTCCGTTCTATATTTTCCGCCGAATTCTGGAGACATTGTGTTATAAGTAGCGAAATTTCGTTATCAGAGCGAGAAAATTAAAATATTCAATATTTTATTTCCTCAAGTGGGAATCGGACCCACAACCCACAACGCTTACAGTAGCACGCGTATGCCGCTGCGCCACAACAGGCCTGAACTTGCGATAAAGTGTGTCAAGTTGCAAAGCTCAAAGCTGTATTTTGTCAACTAGACCGAGCAAAAATCCGTGTAATCAATGTCCAAAGTAGGAATCGAATTCAAAACATTCACGTTACGGTCAATCGCCGTCCCCCTGCGCTACAACGATAACCTTTAACGTAATAGCAAATTAAAACCGTTTTTAGGCAGAAATCACTATTGTGGTTGAGATTTGTGACGCGATGGTTCAAACATAACAATAAACCCTAACAAAGCGTTATCTTCAAAGCTTATCGTATAATAGCGTCACTGGACTGCACACTGTGGTTCGATGCTCTATGATGCATGTACTAACTTAACCAAATACCATTATTATGGTTATTCTATTTAAGTTAAATAAATCTTATATATTTAGTACAGAATGGAGAAAATAAACGAAGAGTATTGATATATGAAAACAATCTAGCAGATTACAGTGCCGATTGTCATTAACTTTATTTATTGCTAAAATTTTTGTTTCATTTCATTTTCACCAGTTAAATTTAATTAATGTATCAAAGTCACAGTAGATTGCGATAAATTTCACAGCAATTCCCCCGTACAACAAACCTTAGTGGAATTAAGGAGCCTAAATAGTAATATCTTTTAAATGTCTGGAGTAAAAAAGGCAGACATAACATAGTATTAATAAGTCTCTCCAGGCCAGCCGTGGCTTAAAGCTACAAGCTTGTGACGGTAAACGCGATGGGTTCTCGGTTCGATTCCCACTCGAGAAAATGTAATATTTAATATTTTCATTTCTTCGTTATTGTGTCGAGGCCAAGCGCGTCGTTATGTTCTGCTACTCAACCGCAATGCCTCCAAAATTTAGTGGAAAGTGTGGAACAGAGTATCTTAACACTAGGTTCCCTCTGCCTACTCTGCAGTGCGCGGGATACTGTGTGAAGCTAAAAACAAAATCTTAACATTAAGTTCTCTTGGTAGATTCACTAAGTAATAAATAAACATGTTTCGTGGATATTTATAACAAAAAACATAATAAAGGAACATTTTCACGGCGTCAATATACCATTAATATACTAAACGCAAACATAATAACTCACACGGGAATCTTCAAATAAGAAATAAACCATAATCGAATGAACGGCACATCTGTATCTGGTAACTTTTATATGATTGCTTAAAAAGTTAACCGAAAACAGGAGGTTTTGGCCGAATGGTCTGCGTCCATAAAGCTTTGTATGGATTACATGGATTTTATAGCCTCCTCTGCAGTACGCAGTATTAGAGGATATTTGTTACTAAGTTAAAACAAATATTTGTTACAAATAATGGCAGATAGAAATTGGCAATATAATAAATATGACTCGAAGACTTAGCAAAAAGTGAGAAACCCGCATAGCAATGCGGGATACCGCGTGAAGATAATAAAAGTCTGAAAAAATCTATTATCTAATCACACACATCATATTATTATCCTTAACTATATTGGGTAACTAATTCAATATTGTTTGATATAAAATAATATTGTTTGTTTAATTTTGTTTAATTAATTAAGTTAAAATTCTTACCATTTTCACGCCGTGTCCCACACGTAGCAGGGTTGGCAGAGGAAACTTAGTGTTAAGACAATCTGTTCCCCACTTTCCGCCGAATTTATTTTTCGAGGCATTGCGTGTTGAGTAGCGGAACTAAACGCCGAGCTTTTGTCGTGGTACCAAAGCGAAAAAATGCTATTTTTATAAATAATAATTCATTCCCTCGAGTGGGGATCGAACCCACAACTGTCGCGTGGCAGTCACATACTTGTGTCCCTGCCCCCAAGCCTTTCTTAATATTTTTAAAAATATTATTACCATACTAAGAATACACATACAAATATGGCACTCGAACCCCCCATGTCTGTTCAAAATACATGCGCGCTAATGAAACCATAACATTCTTATCGAGTTACGAGGACATTTTAGTAGACTTGTTTTAACTTTTAAATTTGAAATCATACTAGATTATTGCATGATTCCGTAAAATAGTAAAATAAAACACTTCAAATATTTTAACTCTCTTTTATACGTTATACGATTTGGGTCACGTGAAGGAGTAACCTTTCTGATTTTATCAATGTCAATGGGTATGTAAAAGCTAAAAGTACATAACACGGCTTCACGCTGTATCCCGCACACAGCAGGGTAGACAGAGGGAACTTAGTGTTAAGACCCTCCGTTCTCCACTTTCTGCCGAATTCTGTGGGCATTGCGTGTTGAGTGGCAGAACTCAACGCCGAGCTTAATTTAAGGGTAAACTGAGAGAATCCAGTAACAAGACACTCTCTTTTAGTTTTCTGTTTTCTTTTCGAATTAGAGATCTTGTGTGTTGTGTAACGGAAATCCATTTTGTCTTTTTTTTTCTCCTCGGAGTGGGGGGAAATAGAAATATAATAAGTGATTAATATTACCTTGAATACATGCACTACGTTCAATTGAATGTAGGTAGCACTCAATTAATGAGTATTCTTTGCTTTAAATTTGTGTAAATAAAAATGATACTACCAAATATCTTTTAAAAATAGTCTCAATAGTTTATATTGGACTTAAAATAGTAGATATTGGATTCCAACAAAATGAAGGAAACTTTTAATACATTTCCAAAAGACAATCAAATAATTCTGCGTTTCTGCGTTAGTTTAATTTTAGGATTATAAATCCATACACATTGTCTCATTTCACAAAGCTTTCAATATACAATATAAAATGGAAATAAAAAACTCAATTTATCATTATTAAAGAGATTACGGCGACATCATTCAGGCTCAAAATCATTTATATTCAATACAAACGGCCGACTGGAACGCGGCAAAAACAAATTTTATTCAATAAGTCTTTACTTTTTAGGCCAGTCGTGGCGCAGAGGCATAAGTATGTGACTGTAAGCGCAACGGTTATTGGTTCGATCATCATTCGAAGAAATAAAATATGTATTAAAATGGTTTAATTTCTTCGCTCTGAAGTCTGGTGCGCGGCGTTGATCTAAAGTGTGCGTGCGGACCACAGTGTGATTTAAGTATTTACTTTTCACGTTATATTTTACGTTTATTCGATCTAGTTTCTTGATTGCGCCATTTTCACAAATAATGGATGAGGAAATTTTCACTACAATATTTGTAAGGTGTAAACTAAAATTAGACTTTAAATAATTTAAAATGTAATAGACACTAAATGCAATATTCTAAGACTCAGCTCGACGTTAAGTTTCGCCTCTACACGCAATGTCTCTTAAATTTGGCGGAATGTAGGAACGGAGTGTCTTAACATTAGGTTCCCTCTGCCTATCCTGCTGTGTGGGGAAAGGAACTTAGCACTACAAATTTTAAATTAGATACATAATATTTTTGTTTGATATAAAAAATCGGTCGTTATTACATAACGAAACATGTCGACATTTCAAAGCTTTACAGCTTTATTTTAAGTTATTTATTTGAAACTTTTAGTGCATGACAAATTCAATTTTAATTGACAAGTTCTTGCTACAATATTGTAAAAAACACCATCACACTAATTGCTTATTATATTATTTATTTATAAATCTATTTTAAAACAGCTTCACATTGTATCCCTAACACAGCGGAGTAGATAGAGTTAACTTAGTTTTAAGACACTCTGTTGCCCACTTTTCGCTTAATTTTTGAGGTATTGCGTATTGAGTGGTGGTGTCAGAGCGAAGAAATGAAAATAAGAATTAATTCCGTCAAGTGGGGATCAAATCCACAACTGTAGTGTTACTGTCTCACCATTCTACCCACGACGACCTCAATATATCTACAATGTAAAATAAATTCTGATCTTATTTAAATTGTAACAAAATCTGGCTTTCAGTCTACGGTTTGCTAACCGACACTATCCATGATTTATTCATATTAACGCGAACCGCAGAATTAAATGTATTACTGTTAAATGATAAAACTAAACGTTTAGATGTTATTTGTTTTTATTTAATTTATATTATTGTAAAGCATACATTTCATTTACTGATATATATATTTAAATGGTTTATTTGGGACGTTTTGAATCATTTGTTGTAGTTCTTCTATTTACCGTTTATATATAACTATTTTAAAGTTATTCACGGTAAATAACGGAAAATTTTGTAATGGTATAAAATTTCATAGTGACTTGAACCTTAAGGCTAGCTTGTGTTGCGCCGTGTCCTCCCCACAATGGACGCAGTGGTGGCACCGGGCGTCCGGTTCTCTGTCTATGCGGCACAGGTACTGGCCGAAGCAGCCGTGTTGATAAATAATGTACCATGTATAATAAATGTACCAATAATCTTTAACGGAAAAATCTAAATTCCTAGCCCAAATATAGACAATAGAAAATTAGTTTTTTCAGCATCAAGTTGTATCCCGCATATAACAGAGTCCATTCTCTTTTTTCACCTTATTTTCGATTGGTTATTGATCAGCAGAACACAACAATGCGCTTTGTCGTATTACCAAAGCGAGACGCTAAAAATTATTAATTTTCCTAAATGGGAATCGAAATTAAAACCGAAAGACATTGTGTCACTGTAAATTATAACACCAACAAATATTATTTACAAATATTGTATGAAATACATTATTATATGATATCTCGTTATATAAACTATACGCGTTAGGCACATTAATAGAATGGCGCCATTTGCGGAAAATTTCATTACTCACCCCCACCGGTATTATTCCATCAAAGATGCCTCGCGAGCCGTAGATATTTCAAGATAAATATTGAAAAGCCAAGGATTCCTATTGAGTCAACGTTATGTTGTGCTATTATAGTTCTAATAGAAATACTTTTGTTTTGCCTGGTATTGTTCATAATTATAAATATCCCCTCTTCGTTATACCTTTTGTTATTTTTCTATAAATTTATATATATCTTTAAATACGTCTGTAAATTTGCTTACTATACGGGAGCAATCCAAAAAAACCTAATGGCCTTGTAATTTCTAATCTATCGCCTATATCCAAAATAAAGATATACTACGGGAAAGCTAAAGAATCAAAAAAAAAAATCATTACAGTAAACGGAAACAGGAAGCGACGCCATTTTGAGATCTACATTTAGTAAAACTTTTACTAGAAATCTCGATGTGGCATTTGTGTCGTACTTTTCGTATCAAGACCTATTTATTTTTAATTTATTATTTATAAAATTATATAGCAACAATTATTAGTTGTTTCATTTCTTTTATTCTAAATACATAGATAAAAATATTTTATTTAAAAAATATAAACCGCTACATAAACGTTTTCGAGTAAAACATAGGGCCGTGTCTATGACATAGCCACACTCAATTTATTTTTCACTTATTTTTTCTTACGGTGACTTTTTATTTGACTTCTAACAATATCATATAATCTTATGTACAAAAAAAAAATTCACTAACTCCTCAAAATTACGGCGTACACTTTTTTATTTCGGAGCTAGTATCCCATTAAACGTGACATTGTGAAGATGCAATAAATATAAAAAAAAAACTAATTCCCGCCATTTTTCAATTATTTTTCAAGCAAGCAAAATGAACGTATGTGACGAAGAAATTCGGTACATTTTAAAATTTTATTACAAAAAAGATAAAAGTGCGACGAACGCCGCGAATAAAATGTGTACGGTTCACGGACCTAATGCAGTATAAGAGTACCACATATGCATTCAAGCGTTTCAAGTCTGGAAATTTTAGTGTGAAAGATGAGATTCGCTCTGGACGCCCTGTCACAGATAAAATCAGTGTCATCTTTGAGAAAGTGGAGCAAGATCGACATATTAGTAGCTGGATGTTGATCATAAATAGATGGATGTTTCACGTCATTTACGAAAGTCTGGCTACAAGAAATTAATGTCTAGAGTCTGAAGAAATTAATGTCTGTCTAGAGGTACAAGAAAGTAAAGAAAAAACGGATCGCATCAAATGTCTTATACTTTCGTATATGCTTTTTTAACTTTTTCATTATTATCAGCTAATCAAGTAAGCAGTTTTATATTTATCTACTACTTAAACTAAGCTTATAATTAGAGATAATTATCTAGATATTTAATTCCAAAGAAAGTCCAGGTATTTTAAAATTACCTTTTTGTAAACATTTCACTTATTATTTATTAACTTAATACCTATTACAATTTTACAATTTACATATAGTTTTGTTTTTTATTCTGAGTATCTATCGGAGGATGGATTCAGGATGTGGAAGGTATAACCGAAGTGGTCATAACCTCTACTAAAGAAGATATGACCTCTTCGTTTCTATTTTTAATGGCCATTTTTAAATTGTATTCCACAATGCCTTTTATCGTTGCCATTGTTGCACTGCGGATCAGCCTTTTGACCGCATCGTGTTCGCTGCCGCTGCCGCTATAAGTGTGTCGCGTTATTGTGACGACTGCGTGCGGGACGCTGTCACGCAGCTGTAATTTTGCCAACTTCATGTTCACTACTACTACCATGGCGTTTGTCAGACCCTGAGCTTCGTGAATCCTTAACACCTTTGAACCTGTACTCACCCCGTATCCATGTTGAATAATGGAGTCTTTCTCCTCTTGCGTAAAAGTGAGGTAGAAGGTGTTTTTTTGGTCTATCGGTACCGACGTCGCCTTGATGCTTACAATATGAAGGGAGTGCACTGCCCTTTTCGTTGCGTCTATACCGCAGTATATTTCTCGTAGGGCGTAAGCGACATCCATGGGGTTTCTATGGGTACACAGTAGGTTTTTGCTGATGCTTAGCATTTGGCATGGACTGCGGTAAATTATCTTAAAGAGATTCTCCCGGTAAATATAGGAAAGTTGATATACATCTCCGATCAGTAGTAATTCTTCTGTTCGGGAGATTATCGCAACCGTCACTATTGCAACAAAATGATTTATCAGGACTTCGTCTACCATTCGGCGCTTACATACTGTACACACGCTGCCGTTGTAGCAGTGGTTTTATCCATTTAGAACCATTCTTTTATATTTTAAATACTTTTTTATTTGGTTTACGCTGTATATGAATTTAAACCTACAAACCTAGTGTTAAGATACTCCGTTCCCATTAAGACACTTCCGTTCTCCACTTTCCGCCGAATTTTAGAAGCATTGTGTGTTGAGATGCGAAACTCAACGTCTTGCTAAGCCTCATTACCTGAGCGAGGAAATGAAGATATTAAATATTTCATTCCCTGGAGTGGGAATCGAAGCCACGAAACTTAGTGTTAAGACACTTCGTTTCCATTAAGACTTACCGTCGAATTCAGGAGGCATCGCGGTATTGAGCGATGTTAAGTGGCGGAACTCAACGTCGCACTTTGTCTTGTTATCGGATCGAGGAAATGAAACCATTAAATATTTCGCTCCCTCAAGTGTTTACAATCACACTCTTGTCCCCTTGCGTGACGACTTGTCTCTAAAGATTTAAAATACTATCATTTTGGATAATCGTATTTCAACTTACTACTATTGTCCAGGCTCATTCTTATTACTTTAAAATGTAGATTTAGTATTGAATGTTTCTAATTTTATATAGAAAATTTTTATGTTAAAAAAAACTTTATATACATTATGTGAGCAATTTTGTAATTCAAATATAAAATAACGAATTAGTGAAAAACGCTTTGAAGAAATTTCTCCTTTAAAAGCAGTATCAAAGACGGTATTTAGGTAACGCGAACACACTTTCAAATATTCTAACATTTCTTTCACGTTCAAAGTTATTTTAACATGGCTTTAGACTTGCATTTAATTTTCTTAAAGTACCTTTTTTGTTTGAATATTTTATAAAAACACTATTAAAACTAGTTGTGGCGCAGGGCCATAAAAGCATTGCGTGTTAGTTGCAACACGCAATGCTTAAAGAATTCGGCGGAAAGTGGGGAGCAGAGTGCCTTAACACAAGGGTATCACTCCCTACCCTGATACGTACGAAATACAGCGTGCAGCAGAAAAAGAACTTGCAAAATTAATAGATCATAGATGTGGTCGTCAAAGATGTGTCATATCGTTTGTAATTACGTTTATTAATACGAGTATTTTTTCATGATACACCTAGAGACAATATCCGCTCAATTTTCAAGCGATTTAATTTGTGAGCGGTGGAAGTTAGTTAGAATTCAATGAAAAAAAATAAAAATTATTCATTCCTCGGAGTGGGGCTCGAACTTACACCTATTCCATCGACTCCTGCACCACGACTCAAATAACGAATGCATACCATAAATTAACGTACCTATAATTATTTTTAATCATAGATAAATTACAAATATTTCTTCGCATCATTTCGCAGAACAATCAACATCAAGTTCTGCAGCCGACGTTGGAGTTCCAAATCTAATCTTCCTAAGAACTAAATGGATTGGCCTATATTGCAACACTTTCAATTTTAGTTTACGAGCATGTGAAAATTCTAGAAGCAATTTCCTCACTCGCGAAGTAGCATAAGCGGGATTAAACGAAAAACTCGGTTTTGTTTCGAAAATACTGCATCCTACATCAATGCAAGTGAAACTGATTGAATGGAATACTTGGTTTTTAATGCTTTTTTTCTTTCCGATGTTCCTCGAATGTTATTTGGCTTTGTTTTGAAATATAATATATGGACTTACTTTTTAAAAAAAAAATTAAATTTACATACAAAAATATAAAATATAAATACAACAACAAGCAAAGACAGGGTAGGGCCAGTCATGGTGCACAAGGCATCAGGTTGTGGGTTCGAATCCCACTCGAGGAAATAAAATATTTTCATTTTTTAACCGACTTCTGTAAGAAAGGGAGAAAACCTTAAAATAAAGTAATTCCATCATGTTTTTCAAATATATATTTTATGGATATATTTAAAAACAAAAGAGAATAATTTATTTTCACTCTGATTCAATAATATTAAATTAGTTTCCTAAGGAATGACAAACAATGTTACCTGTAATTGCTTACAGGCATAGGTAAAGTTAAAGTTATAATATCAAAAATGAAGATTTTTATACCAGTGGCTAGCTTGTAAGAAATTGCTTTTAAAATTGGCTAGCATTTCCAACTTTTTAGTTTTTATTATTAAACTTCTTTTTTTTATTATGCCGTAACATATATAGTTTATCTTACATATAGCTTATCTATTTTGATAACTAAATTCCTTAGAGTTTCTTTTCTTAGTAACAGTTTTTATTTACCAAGGAACTATTGGAATTAAATCTTCTTTCCTTTTGTGAGAGAAGAGAGAAGATGAGGCAATACTTAGAAAACTAACCCAGGAATATATCTGGAAAATCTCAAGCAATGGAACTTAGAAAAGACTCAGGACAGCGTACTCACGGGACGTAGCTTGTAATTCTATTTAACCTCCCTGGGAGGCAATAATCAGATAGTCTTATTTAGATCTGATCGGTCAATTTCACAGCATAGTTATTAAGGTTTAAATTTTTTAAGTGTGAAATCAATATTCCATTCTCTGTATGTTAAGTATATGTAATGTTTTTTTATGTTACTATTTATTCAATATAATGGCATTGGTATTCCTGCAAAAAAAACTAATTGTAAAAATGAGCACTGCATTCGATATTACGATATACGTCTAGGGGGATCTAGTCGACATATTCTGTCTAAAAATTTCGTAGCATTTAAATAAGTCAATAAAAAGTACTAGGCCAGACTAAGGCCTAGACTAGGCTAAGGCCTTGGCTAGGGTAAGGCCTAGGCTAGGTTAAGGCTTAGGCCAGGCTAAGACCTAGGCGAGGCTAAGACCTAGGCTAGGCTAGGTTAAGGCCCTAGTATTTTATTGTCATGAATGCCAGCCCACACAATAATATCCATGGTGTTTGGGATATCAGTTACGTCATCTTTTCTTTATTTTTGATTTTTTTAGTAAATTAAATGTTGATACATTTGTAAAATCAAACATATTATGTTTAAGTCTCTCAGTCTACTGAAAAAGACTGCTTTGCAACTTTCATTTTATCTTATAAGACATGTTTTTAGTGAAACTGCAAGAATATATTGACTTAAGACTCTCAGTCCATTGAAACCGATTGCTTTACTACTTTCATTTTATCTTTTAAGACATCTTTCCAGTGATACTGCATGTGCATACTCGTATTGACTCTAAAGGAAATTTTATTTTTACTAACATTTTTATATTTAAAATAAACTTAATCTCAATTTGGCTCTACTATTACTAATATAATTAATATACTGTTAATAATATAATTTAATTTGAGCAATCCCCTCTGAAACTCTCTTCAATGGTCACTTTGTTTTGTATCGGCTGGGTCAGAGACATTATTGTTAAAAAAAATGGTTTATTTAGTTAAAAGCATACAGACGCCTCTAAAAATAATAAATAAAATATAGATTATTCTATCACTGTACGTGATAAGGAATCTTTGCTAAATATTAGTGTCTAAGGATCCTGTTAAATCCTTCTATACTATATCTACTATCATACGCTCTGTCCTCATAATAAAAATTTTATATCATCAGAATTATTTGAATAAGATGAACACTAAACTAAATTAAATAAAGACTAAATTATGTATGCAATGATTTTTTTATCGGATACAATTGCTCTAAAGCTATATTAAAAATAGTATGTAGTAAGTGCTCTGTCAATCTATGTAAATATTAAAAATAAGTATCTGTTTTATTAAGGTGATCACGTCAGACTTTTTGTTTTTTATTTAATCGAATCAAGTTCTATAATATAAGATTATATTTTTTTTGTAAAAAATGCATTCTTTCTATAATTTTACCAAATACGTTACCTCAGGCTAGTGTATAAAAATCTTATTATGAATTTTAAGCAATCAATCCTCTATGTAAATCGATTCTATTGGCTACCCTTTAGTTAGAATCATTTGTATTATAATATTATGTCTGTTTATATATTAAAATTTGAATAATAATTTAACTTTTTAATTGTCGCCTAGTTCGAAATAAAGTAACAAATGTGTACATATTTATTTAGTAGTGATGAAGCGCAGCTCTCATCCTCTGAGGACGAAGTTAAACTATTGCACTCTAATCTTTGTTACATCGTTATCGCATTAATATTAATAAATAACAAGTTACAATGCGTCCTTAAATATTTAAAAACACTGTGAGTTATCTTTTTTTTTCCATCATATTTTTTTACCACTCATGCGTTCGACGTGCCCAAACCAGCTGAGCACGTCTTCTTTATTCTCAGTGACATCCTCGCTAGTAACGGCCATCCTGTGTATCTCTTCATTATGGATTCGATCAACCAAGCTGACTCCGCATATTCCACGGAGAGATCGCATCTCCACGGCATTCATTTTTCTTGCATTCTTCTTCTATAATATCCACGCTATAACAGCGAAAGATGAGGTTTGATAATATAAAAAAGAAATATAATTTATCTCCATAAACACAATAAAGTGATACCTAATACAAAAACCTTCGTATATCACTTTGATAGGTTCTATACGAAATTATATTTTATTAAGAATTTAGTTTTATATAGGTTTAGGACATCGCTCGTTTTCCATTTTACGAGGCTGCAAAAAAAACTTACTATCATTTAGATAAATTATCTGTGCCCTTTTATATTCTGCTCGTCAAACCGTGTGATTTAATTTATGTTTTTTTTTACTACCGCTAAAGAAGTGTAAAATATTATTTACTACGTCGGTTTTTTTACACTTCAGATATAAAATACGAAAAAATATTTAAGCTTTTTAAAGCTTCACGCTGGTGTCTCCACATAACAGGGTAAGTAGGGAAACCTGGGAACCTAGCGCTAAGATACTCCGTTGTCATAACGAGGAAATGAAAATATTAAATATTTGATTTTCTCGAGTGAGAATCGAATTCACAATCTTTTGCGTTTACTGTTGATAACTTTTTAGGGTTCCGTATCTTTAAAGGAAAAAGGAACCCTTATAAGCCTTATAATTTGTTGTCCGTCTGTCTATCAAGAGCATTTATATCGTTAACGTTAAGAGGTGTCGAGTTCAAATTCAAACCATCAGGTCTATGGTCGTTTGATTTCCTGAAAAAAATGTATTTCTACATTTACTTAAAAAAAAAAATGGCCGTTTATATCGCAAAAAACGCGTATATTGACACTATAAAGAGAATCAAAATTAATAGAGTACTTCCGCCCTAAGTTAACCTAGAATTATGAAACTTGACAGCTAGCATTTACAGGTAGTACTAGTCTGAAAACTATACATTTTTGTTTAAATCCTAAAAATAATAGCCTTAAAGGAGGGCTAAAGGGTTAGAGTGACGTATCAGATGAAAGGGCTCTGACTTGAGCTTAAATAGTTTCTTCTTAACTAACTTTAACTACCTTTTATTAAATAATGTAAATCGAGGCTCAAAAACTTTCAATTAGTAAATTCTTTAATAAAAACGAATGAATTTGATACGTCATAGAATTTAAATGCGGAAAGTTTTAACTTGTCCAAGTGAAGGCAGTTAACTAATTTACATTCTACAATTTTCTAAAGTCGACTAAAGAATGGTCAATTACTGTCCTTCGTAACAATTATTTATAAACTTGGAGCTGATAAATTTAATATTATTTGTACAAAAATAATGCTTTATAAATCAGCTTCACACTATATTCCTCACACAGCCCTTGCTGTGCCTACTCTTAGACAGGAGTTACCTTTTTTTTTATTTATTTATGGAAAAGACAAGGCAAACGAGCGTTCGGGACACCTGATGGTAAGTTACTACCGCCGCCCACACCCCCGTGCAACACCAGAGGAGCCACTATTTAACGCCGGTTTTAAATGCCGTGGGTGGTAATGATCCGGTCGAGTCTGCCCATGCGTGTTGCCATTGCTGACGACGTGACTCTATCACACGTACTTTAGTCGCCTCTTACGACACCACCAGTACCAGGATAATCCTACTCTAAGCGGGGATCACACGGCACATAGGCACCTAGTGTTAAGACACTACGTTCCCCACTTTCCGCTGAATTTTTTGAGGCATTCCATTTTCATTGGCGACTGCACGCCCGGCTTTTGCCTTGATGCCAGAGTGAAGAAATGAAAAATCACAAACGTCGCGTTACAGTTTAACCCTCGTACTCCTACGCCACTATGACCTCTAATGGCTTAAAATATTTATTATTTTGTTAAGATTTCACTGTGTTCTAATTTATTTATCTAACGATTGTCATCATCAATAAATTGTATATGAAATAAACGGTACTTATTATTAAAGTAACCTTTAAATAAAGTTGTGTCGCAGGGGCACAAAATGCGACTGTAAAATCGACTGGTTGTGGATTCGATTCCCACTTGAGGAAATTAAATATTTATTTACATTTATGTTTTCATTTCCTCGCTCTGCACACTACACTGGTGTGTGTGGGATACAGAGTGAAGCTGATTTTTATTTATTTTTAACCATGTTATGTACGTCTTATCATCATTTTGAAACTCCATTAAATGTGCTGATGTCAGTGAATAATTTAATTTATTCCTTCAGAAAGAGCCTTAAATGTTAAATTATTGCTTTGGGTAAGGATTAATAACATTCTATATAAAATGATTTAAACTGTATAGTACAGTTTAAATTAGTTACATATATTATTAGCTAAATGTATAGTTGGTAAATATCTAATTATTACAGAATACACGTAGAAATGATGTTTTAAGACATTTTATATACGAGTAGATTTATTTCAAAGGAAAAGTAAAGGAAAAGAAAACGAAAGTTTTAAGTAAATCGGTTCAGTACTTTCGGAGTAACGTGATTATACATACATAGAGGCAGACAGACAGACAGATAGACAAGAAATTAAAAATATATATTTTTGCTTTCTATAATTTTTTTAAGTGTCCCTCTATCCATTTCAGTCAACACTACTAAATGTACAGATAAAATATGTTGACTGTTTTATAGAGATTAATAACAAAATGATATCTAAAGAAAATATTTTCCTTTGTATGAACAATACTAAAATACTTTTGCTCCTAGAGACATCATCAAATACAGATCCATATAATAAAAAATACTTTTCTCAGTTAATCTTCACAGGTCTACAACAAACGAGACATTAATAGGCTTTAAAGAATATATACATAAATCGACATGCAGATTAGTGCGTTTGGTATACAGTGAACGCTGTACCATTGTAATACTATGCTAATACTTCCGATGTGCGACGCTCGGTGACCGCTGCCCGATTTATATTATTAGCAAAGTAAAAAGTTGTTTGAAAAATTTAATTCACGCTGTTTCCCGTATACAGCAGAGTAGTCAGGGGGAACTTAGTGGTAGGACACTCCGTTCCCCATTTTTAGCCGAATTCTGGAGGCATTGAGTGTTGCGTGACGGGACTGATCGCCGCGCTTTGCTTCGGTATTATAGCGAAGTAATTAAATAATAAATTTAAATTAATATTTCATTTCTCGAGTGGGGATGGAACTTATAACCAGTCGCGCTTACAGTTATACATTTGTGGCCGTACACCACTACTGGCCTCATTAATATTATTAAAAAAGTAAATACTGTTAATCTAGGTAACTTTGACAGATACGAGCGACATTTTACATAATATCTTAAAAAGCACATTACAAGGGCGTTTTTGTTGTACTAGTGCTCTCGTAATACTTATACACCAGTATAGAAGACGTATACATCAGTATAGAAGAAATCTGAATTTTGTAGTCTGTCAAAGTTACCCCCAAAAAATGGGTAATTTTGACACACAAATAACCATTAATAAAAACGTAGTCTTAATTATTCTTCTTATTAATCTAGATATCATTGTAGATACCAGTGTTTTTATGAAATCAATCGAATGAAAAACATTTCGCAATTTTGTCTTATACAATATTATTAAAAAAATGGAGAATCTGTTTAGAGTGTTTGGTAAAAACGATATATTTTGAATCACCATAAATACAACACTTAACACATTTAGTAGAAAACTTTTAGGCAAATTAAAAAGCAAATAAGCCAAAATAAAAGACCTCGAGCAGCAATTCATTTAACACGTTAGATGTTAATGGTGCTAAAGTAAGATTATCTTCATCTATATTTGTTTCCTTATTTACGTATTTGTGCATCTTAAATTTCTTTTCGTTTTTAAATTAACATTTATTAATTAAAATTAATATATAAAATAAAAATAGTCAATAATATTGTATCATATTATCGAAGGTAGTTCAAGTGGGACACTGTCAATGTTACCCAAAGAATAAAAGTTACACAGATTGACTGTAGTTGTTTGGGTTACTAAATATCATTATTAATGGTTTAGGACGTCCAGAGAATGTGGTAATGCAATTACAACAAAGATTTATGATTTATGAGTGGGAAGAGGCAATGTAACCTGTGTTGACCTTCGAGAATACAGTATCCATGATATATGCAGAGGTTGATGATAAAGGCTATAGTGTTTAGCACTCCGACTTGGGATTAAGAATAAAGTAAAAAAAAAAGAAATACACTGTACATAAAATGTTAAAAGTTTTATCTAATGACGATATATATACAGAAAGACCGCCATATAAAAGAGACATAAAACCGATAACAGCCTAACCATGAAACCAAGATTTTGTGTTTAGTATAAGAAGGGATTATTTTATACATATTGTGAATAGAAACCAACTTCAAGTAAAATATATAAAGATATATACGAGTATGTGCGTAAAGTTAAGATAGATAAACTTCCTCTTGTAATAGTAAACGTCATTTTATCACTTATTATTATCAGATTTTTTTTGATTATTAGAAAATTCGCCCAAAAAATGTCCAAATTCGATTTAAAACGCTGCACTTTGCCTTCTTATCAAAGTCAGAAAATGAAAATAATTCATTCCTCCGAATGGAAATCGTACGCGTAACCGTAGTAAGAGACCAAGGTCATACATTTTAATATAAAAAAGTATATAAATAAATAAAATTATACAAAGAAATAAATAATCGCGCCAAAGACTATCTTACTTCATATTAAACTTCTTTTATACTCTTTAAAATATTTGAAATCCTCGCAAAATTCAAAATCTTCGCAACTAAAGACAAGTCACAGCTGGTAAGCGAAGAAGTATTACACACATTAGGTACAAACTACTGTATTGCTCTAGAATTGAAATGTATGAAATGTGTCGCAAATGTCTAGCAAGTTTAAGTTCTATAATATACTAGCGTCACGATCGCGGCTTCGCACCCGAAATCACGAAACTATTGTGTTTTTATATATACATTTATATCTGTAGTGTACTAATAAAGATTTAATATGAAAGTTTTAGGACCTTGGGTTACAATATCACACCCATAAAAAAATACATTATTTTGGAAATAAAAAAAGTACATCATAAAAGTAGAATCTGAAGGCATTGCCCGCAATTCAACGCCGCGCTTTCATCGTTACCAGGGCGATGAAATGAAAATAATTAATATTACATTTAATTGAGGAGAAATCCAACCCGCAGCCTGTCACGTTTGTTCGTCGTACGCTCGTGCCCTTGCGCTAAGACTAGCCTCTTCATATATAAATACCAGAAAAAAAATACTTAAATATTACCTAACCAAGAAATTTAAAAAATATAACTAATCTACTACCCAAATAAGCGAAAATCAAACAAAAATATGAATTAATAATCAATAGCGAATAACCTTTTTAAGCATCATATCAAAAATGTATTAAAAATTACACAACCGTCAATCGTTTCCCCGTTGGGGTCGATTGTTCCATGACGAAGATGAATATACAGAGATGCTAACAACATAAATAAGTTGTAACAAGCGTATAAAAATTTCGACGTAGCTCGATGAGAACGTATGGCTTAGTGGTCAGTGCGCCTGGTCGGTTTCCAGGAAGCGCGGGTTCGAGTCCCGCCACGTTCAAATTTTATACATTTTCTAAATAAGTATGTATTTACCTGTTACTTTGATATATTACCTTTTCTTTGTTTGTGTCTCGAATTCACAATAAGTAATTATATTTAAAATTAACATTAGTAAGCTTACAATATAAGTGCTTTTAATATAAGTGTTTTTAATTAAATCGCTAGGAGCGCATTTCCGCAATCATTTTCAGTTATTGTTTTGTAGCTTATAAATACTAAATTTAATAAACAGTAAATGAGTTGAATATTTAGTTTCGTTTCATTAAAATCATCGCGACGCCAACCATAGGCGGAATACGATTAAGGGAGTGTTAAGTTGTGACACTAGGTTCTCAATATCTACCATTTTGAAGTCAGGCATTAAGAGAAACACATACTTTCTAGTTACAATATAGAGATGTAAATCTATTTGAAATATTTTAAGTCAAAACTTATAATTCATTTATGACATTGTTTAAATTGTAGCATTATTTTACTATTGAAACCGAATTACAATAATCTATAGAAATAATAATTGTTCGATAAAAGAGAATTTCTATTATTGTCATGATATCTATAAGAATGGTAAAATAATCATGTTGATTTATTTTATTCTATTTTTTTTGTATTTGTTGTTACAGCGGGCACTAGGTACTGTTGTATGGGAGCCCCTTTAAATATTTTTTTTTCTCTTGAAGTTTTATTTTATTCTGTTATTTTGTATTTGTTGTTACAGCGGCAACAGAAATATCTATGCGGAAATTTCAACTGTCGACTATCACGGTTCATCAGTGCTACAGCCTGGTGACAGATGGACAGACAGACAGCGCTGTCTATCTGTTTACCCGTTGCAGTAATATTGTCTATTTAAATATCTCCATTCTAAATTAAATATAGGAAAATGTATGAAACGTTGAATTTTAGAGACAAGATGTCGCGTTGAATAAGGACATGCACTCCGGGATTTTCTAGAATATTTTTGCGACTCTTATATTAGTAGAAAATTTTATTTTGTATTTGTGAATATTAAATTTAAAATGTATGCAAATGATTTTTTCACTTATTTTGTTTAGTAAATGGTTATGTGAAAGTTTATATGTAGTTACAACGTATTTTATTTGCATTTTAATCGAATTATTGTGATTTTTAATTTTTATCTTGTTAACTGATACTAGTACCGAGTGATCTAAAATAACGCTGCTTATGAAGCGGTCTGCCTTATTTATTTAATTTCATATATTTTTATAATAATGTATTAAAAATTAAAACGATGTGCTATTCGTTATAGCTCTTATTTTTTTAACCGACTTTTGTAAGAAAAGGAGGTTATCAATCGACTGTATTTTTTTTATATTTGTTACCTCCCTTGATTATGGGATCCGTTCGACAATGGTACCTGTGAAAAAACCATTTAAATCTTAAATTTGCATTAGGTATGTGCGCGACAAATGGACAAATAACTCAATATTTTTTATATGTATATTACTTTTTTAAAAAATAAAATTGTACTGCAATAGTGACAAGGAAAAATATTCTTAAAATTAGTCTCAGAAGTAAGATTCCTCATCGTTGCATTTATTTTCAATCAATTTCAAAAAAGAGGAAGTTTATATTTTTAACCGACTGCAAAAAAGGGAGAGGTTCCCAATTCAACCGAATATTTTTTATTCAGCTAAGCGAAACGAAACTCTTACTAGACAAAAATGCGTTTCGTTGTAATGCTACTCCTCCAAGACCGTTAAGCCTACAGTTTTGAAATTTTGCAGTAACGTTGAGGACGACACGGTGATCCAGCAAGTAGTTTGCTGATAATTGTAATTATAGTTTTTGAGTAAATGGTCAAAATTCGCGTGCGGATAAAACAGAAAATTTCGCAAAAATTTCGTATAACATAGTTTCGCTCAGCTTCACCCGTCGTGCACAACATGTGGCCGCTCCATGTCATCAATATATGTTCTTGTCAATATGCCAAAATGTTAGTTTGCACAAAAGTAATATCTAATTAAGATTCGAGTTTTATATAGTACAGCCACTACCTCGTTCTCGTTTGGGAAGCATCTTCTTAACATCTACCAATCACTTAAAATCGTAAAATAAATTATTTTTTAACAAAAACAGCTCATGCTACAACAACCTTACACAATCTCTTACAATCTCAACAATCTTACAATATCGAATTACAAAGCCTGTTTGTTTTACTTGGCACTGACATCAAAATCATAAAATCTTTTTTTTTTTTTTATTTTGTTGCTTAACAAAATCAATCTTTAGTTATCTTTACTTTATGTAAAATTATTTTTCGTCGTCTTTAGAAGTCGGTTTCTTTTTTCTTAAAAAATAATTTATTGGGAAAAATTTAAGTTGCAAAGTTTCAGTATCAGTGCTAATAACTGTATGATACACTGATAATATTAATTATAAAGTATAAGAATTGATTTGGTTAGATGTGTTAATATCAGAAAATATCGGTTTAAAAATATTTTATATTGAATAATCTATTTTACGAAGTAAGCCATTGGAGAATAAGAATGTACAATATAATGCTAAATGCTTATATTTTAAATTTAACGGTAAAAGAACAATTACTAATGCTGCTCACCACCTCTCTGATTAAGAAATTCTTAGCTACTATAAATAACATATTTTGTATTAGCGTCACGCTGTATTCTGCACATAGAAGGGTAGGCAGGGGGAACCTAGTGGCAAGACACTCCGTTTTCCATTTTCCGCTGAATCCTGGAGGCATTGTGTATTGAGTGGCGGAGCTCGTCGCGCTTTGCCTCGACACTAGACTGAAGAAATAAAAATAAATATTTCATTTCCTCGAGAAGAAATCGGACACACCTATCGCGTTATAACGAACTTATTTTAATGAGCAGCTACCGGGTCAAATATTTCTAAAACTTTCATCCTATTTTCCACTTCAGTTACTCCAGCTTTCGGGAGAGTAACGAAAAAGCTTACGTTGCTCTCTGGCGTCAAGCCTTTTTGCCTTCTAAGTACTTCGGTGATATTGAAATGAGCTGATTTAATGATCAGAGCGGTTACTTTAGATGTGGTTGTTATAAATGTCACATATTGAAATTGTCTTAAAGGAATGTACTGTGTAATGTAGTATTCAAGTATATTATAATAATGATAATATATCAAATTACGCTTTTGTAATATTCCGAAAGCAAAAGGTATAATTGTTATGAAAATATTTGCTTGCTGTTGTACTATTTTAATTTTTTTAGCTGAATTGCTTCGTGATTAGATAATATAGTTCTTTTCGGACTGACATTACTGATTCATTTTATAGAAAAAAAATCTTTTTGTAACGATTAAATTTATTTTCGTCACATATTTACTTTTGATAATTAATAAATATGTCGATATGAGTACCATTTGTAATACTATGACTGTGAATTCGATTCCCACTTATTTGGTTTGGCCACTCTTTATATTCAATTTCTCAAATTTGAGTAGAAAGTTGACAACGGTATGCCTTAATATTAAGTTCAGTTATGTTATAACATAACTGCTCTACCCTTCCCAGGGTGTAGCCTATCCTACTATACAAGAAAAAGGATCAAGCTACTAAAGAGTTGTAAAAGCTATAATGAATGGTCTTTAAGTGAAAATAAAGCGAAGCGATTCATATAAAATTTCTAAACTAAATAAATGCGGAGACAGAACAATTTGTACAATGTGCACGGCTTATACGTTCAGATGTTCGTCCTCTTGCAGAGCACGTGTTTATTGCAGATAGCAAAGTGACAAGCTTTCTAATTCAGATAATATCTGTCAGCTATGACTGTATGTTGCATATTACGTTTAAGATTTAAAAAACAAAATATTTTTCTGTATTAAAATTCCGTATATTTTATTCATTTTAAAAATAGCAAGATTTTTTTATTGTTATTTTGATTAAGTTTTTTATAACCTCAAGACGGGTAAAAGATGGAACCAAGTGTTAGGACATTCGGTTACCATTAAGACACCTTTCCCCGCTGTTCGCCGAATTTCGGAGGCATTACGTGTTAATTGACGGAATTCAACTTTTGCGTCGTTACTAGACAGAGAAAATGAAAATATTTAATATTTATTTTCCCGAATAGTAGCACGCCTGTGCCCCTGCACCAAGATGGTATCAGCTCATTTGAAAGTATTTGAACTAATTAAATTAAACGTTTAGAAAAAGCTAGGGTAACCCTCAAATTCTATATGGATGTTAAAACACCCAGGTACATTTGGTTTTTAGTAGCTACACTCTTTAATTTTTGTTACGGCACTTTACATTTTTTGTGTATCCTCCTGAGTTGTATGATCACTTCCTCTGCGTGTTCAAGGCAATCCCTTGAACAAGCGGAGAAAGTGGTCGGTTGCACGTGCAATTTCTACCACATGCGGATGTATGAGTGTCGAACCATAATAGTCATAGTGCGGTATTGATTAACAACGTAAGTGTTTACCTTTTTTATGTTTTTTAATTAATTAAGCATGCAAAATGGAAATAGAATTACATGTCATTTTATTTTTAGGATTATGAGTCCTCTACGAAAATTTGAAATGGAACCTTCGGCAAATACTGATACTAGTATCACCTCAGCACACATGACACGGTCAGTACTTTGGAGATCAAGATGATCTCCAAAGTATTGACCATGAAGAGGAACTTCTATTTTATCTCCACGAGGATACTTTGAAAATGGAAGTAGATGAAAAAAAAATATATTTTCATATATTTTTTTCATCTACAGCTGAGAAACCAAAGAAAAAATAGGAAAATTATAAGTCTTTTATGTATCAATTGTGAGAAAAAAGTCGATATAAATAATTTAAATACAATTAAATAAATTTTGCCACATTAAGAGCAACATATTATACTAAATGAAAATATAAACATTTGATTTGTTAATGGATTTCATTATATTATTAAAAAAATGAAATTAAATAAAACATGTCCAACTATATATGAATAAAAAACTTAAACGAATCGTTATTACAGAAATAAAAACCACTCACAAAATAATCACTACCTGTTTGTCCACATTTCGATTTTGCTAGGAAATTGGAAATAGGATTACATAACGCAAATTTTTTTTATAGAAAGATTGTTTTTTTCAGCCTCATGCTACATCCTGGCAATTGCAGGGTTGGTTTTTGATTCAATAACTTATCCATAATCTATTGAAATTATTGTGAATTACACGTTTAATGCAATTTTGGGGACATTTGAATTGATTAATTAGCTTTAGATTAACATATTTGTGTGTTGTGTGACGGAAACTAAAACATTAGTCAGATCAGAGTATAGGAAAAGTTTTCTTTACTATCAGGATTCATTAATAAACATCGAATGACTGTGGGACGTATGTACATTATATTTATGCCGTTGCACAAACGCCCAATTAACCCTAAATAACTAAACATTCGACACACGCACGTCTGCATGAAAGTCGAGTGTCCTACTTTCGCGTACCTTCTGAACCCGTATGTTTACTTAACTTCCTATCACGAGTAAAAATTGCTAGAAGTGTAGATTATCTATTGAGAATTATTAATTTCTTTAATTTTATTTTCTTATTGCAATAATTGAGAAATGGGCAGATGATAAACATATTGCTATTTCTAATATTGTTGGAATCTGTTAATATAATGTGTATATAAATAGAAGGAAAATGTTTGAGGCCTGTCGTGGCGCAGTGGCACAATGTGTGACTGTAAAACCGACTGGTTATGGGTTCGATCCCCACTCGGGGAGATGAAATATTTACTTTATTTATATTTGCATTTCTTCGCTCTGGTGTCAAGTATAAGCGCGGCGTTTTCTGCCACTCAACACGCAATGCCTCCATGAATTCGGCAGAAAGTGGGGAACGGGGTGTCTTATGACTAGGTTCCCTCTGCCTATCCTGCTTTGTGCGGGATACAGCGTGAAGCTGATAAAAAAATATATATTTGACCTGATGTCATTGTGCCAAGAATGAAACCAGCTTCAGGACCAGTAACCAGGACGGTTACGACATCGATTTTTGCTTATAAAATTAAGACATGATACAGGCGTAAAATATCCTATATCAAGGTCATCATATATAATATTACCTATACTATAAAGCAGCATCTGCTAACTTTTCCTCATAATTGAGTAAAATCCCAGCCTATTCCATCCAGGGAAAGCAAAATAATGAAATTTTATTGCTAGAAAGGATATATAAGGATAAATGCTAAAGTTAACGTATAATATTTACAATGAGTTTCTATTTATATAATAAACATTTGGATAGTTTTATCTGATATTGGACTAGAATATCAGTATATAGGGCAATCAGCGCCCAAGATATGATAATATTTGTTTCGGAGCTACCGGACCGGATATTATTTCTGAACTCTCGAATGCCGATACGCCACGATCTGACAACGTTCAATTATGATTTTGTATTATTTTTGAGGGCATTTGATAGTAGAAAGTAGTTTTTTTTTAGTTTAATTTTATCATTTTTATGATGCTCCATCTTAGAACTGTGCAAAATACTGATAATGTACTTACTGATTGTCTTATGGATTCGAAGAAATTTAAATATTTTGAGGCCATCGTGGTCCAACACCGCTAGGATGTGATTGCAAACGCAACGGTTATGGGTTCGATTACAACTCGGGGAAATAATATATTTTATATTTTTATTTTTTGGCTCTGGTGACGAGGCAAACTGAGGCCTTGAGTTCCACCACTCAACAAGCAATGCCTCAGAATGCCAAATGCCTCAGAAAGGCGAAAAGTGGGCAAAGGAAGTGTCTTTAAGGGAACGGAGTGTCTTAACACTAAGTTCCGAGTTCCCTCTGTCTACCCTGCTATGTGCGGGATACAGTGGGAAGCTAAAAATATATATATTTTAACCCAGACAGGACCGAATCTACAATCAATACCATGAATGTATATTGAGACATTACTTAACTGCGTCACGATGACGTCACTTATATTTTAAAACATACAACACTGAAATTGAGTGCAGTACAGAAATAATGAAGTAGTAGCGCACAAAGAGCCGGATTCGAGTCGTTACAAACATATTTTCATTTCAGGAGAGACATAAAATAAAACGACTACATAAAGCGCGAGCTAGCGGCCGCGTCCAATTAATTTACGACTGTATTTACCGCTTCAATAGAGTAATTTATATCTGTTTTTTTTTTATTTTGATATGTTATAGGTTTAAATATAATAACATATAAAAAAAAATAAAATATTTTGTATATCAATAAAAATGAAACAATATAAATTAAATTAAGTTAATTAAATCAGCTTCACGTTGTATCCCGCACACAGTAGGTTAGGCAGAGGGAACCTAGTGTTAAGACACTCCGTTCCCCACTTTCTGCCGAATTCTGGAGGCATTGCGTGTTGAGTAGCAGAACTCAACGCCGCGCTTAACCTCGACACCAGAGCGAAGAAATGAAAATATAAATTTAAGTAAATATTTCATCTCCTTGAGTGGAGATCGAACCCACAATCAGTCGGTTTTACAGTCGCACCTCGTGCCGCTGCGCCACAATTGGCCTCAATATATGCCTATCATTATAAAGACACTTATTATACAGGACATTAATGTTATATAGAAAAAATATATTAAAAAATCCGGACAAACCGCGTCGAGCTTGCCCACCGAGGGGTCCTTAAAAATTGGAAGCATAGAGGCTTAGGTTAGCCAGAGTCCTTTCATTTGATACCTCACTAGAACTAGCGGCTTTAATATCAAATTTTGCCACCTTATTAAGACTATTAGTTTTTCGATTTGACATAGCAGTATAGACGTGGGAACCTAGTGATAAGACATTCCCCATTTACAGCGGAATTCTGGGGACATTGCGTGTTGAGTGGCGGAGCTCAACTCCGCAACACACACAACCTTTAGCTATTCCATTTGGCTGTGAGGGCAAAGCCATTGGTAAAAATCAGTTAATTTTAATGAGTAGATTTTAACAGCATTGAATCATGTCATAATAGCCGGATACATATTGAATTATTATCAATCATGAAATTATGTATTAAAAGCTAAATATTTGTTAAAGTAAAATGGATTATAATTTTCACAGATTCGCTTAAATAATTTTTAAGTTATGCGGATAACTAAAATACTTAAAATAAAGGATAAAATAGAAGTTTGTGAAGAGCTTTCAGGATTTAAATTATGCCTTAGTGAATTTGACCTCTATAACTGAGGTAACTGAAAGAGATTATGAATAAAAAAAACAACGTTATGCCTTTACCTGCAAAACAGGGCATACATATAGAAGAATACCTGGTGTTAAGACACTCTGTTCCCCACTTTCCGTCCTTTTTCCATACATTTAACATTCTATATATACAATTTAACGGCACACTTTATCTACCAGATCCAAAAAATGGAAAATAATTTATTCATCTTTTATGTTAAGAGTCGACCATACATATATATATCCATCGCGTCTACAATCAGATGCCAGTGGCAGACTCACAATAACATTTTAGACATTAAAGCTAACGAGATATGTTTAGATCTTCTACGAAGACGGAGGTTATGTAGTTACATAACGAATATACTTTGTTCTTTATCTGTGCACATGTAAGTACATGGATCTGTTATCACATGTGCACGTGCAATACGTAGATCTGTGATCACATGAGTGGATGTGTGAACACATATGTGGATATGTGTCTAAATATATGGACGTGCAATTACATATGTGGTTGGACACAGGTGATCTCACGTCCACATTTTTGATCACATGCATTTATATGATTTCAAAACCACACACGGGATCATACATCTGCCTATGTGATCATATTATAACACGAGATCTCACATCCACACATTTGTTTGTACTGAATGTGTAAGTGTGGATATGTGATTATATGTATGTATGGATGTTTAATTGAAGCCAGTCGTGGCGCAGGGGCACAAAGTGTGCCTGTAAATCGACTGCTTGTGGATCCCCACTCGAGGTGATGAAATATTTATTTACATTTATATTTTAATTTCTCCGCTCTGGTGTCGAGGAGAAAGCGCGGCGTTGAGTTCCGCCACTCAACACGCAATGCCTCCAGAAATTGGCGGAAAGTGGGGAACGGAGTGTCTCACCTAACATAGTGTAGGTTCCCTCTGTCTACCTTGCTGGTGCGGGATACAGCGTAAGCTGAAAAAAAATGGATATTTAATCATATGTATGCATATGAAATCATATTTGTGGTTGTGTGAACACATAGGTATATAAATGTATAATTACATGTATGAATCGTTAACATTGCAAATATCACATCTTTTACTATTTTAAAATGTTATTTACACACTAAAGAAACAAAAATATTTAGAAATATATAAAAAAATGATATTAGCTAGACCGCTTGGATAGTTAGGTACCAGATCTAGAATTTTTGTACATAAAAAAAACACGCTATTTAACTAAATATTTCAAGGCCGATATGTCGATATCTATCATAGGGTTCTTACAGTTTCTCATCAGAGTCACCATGTACAAAGACAGATCTACAATCTTCGATATTCCTACATTTTTTAGTTTTCCCTTTATGTTGATATTAAACTCTTCCCTGGTCTATGGGAAGTACTAGTTCTATTTTAATGACCAGTGAGTGAGTCAATGTCCAAATAGTGAAAATTTTGCGAAAAGTTAGAAATTTTGAAGTTTTGGTGTTTGCTTACTAGAAGACGTGTCCCCAGATAAGTTGTAAGAACCCACGCAGCCCAAGCTGAACTGATTAAATAAAAAAAACGTAAATACTCCATAACTACTCATTTAAATTCTTTCCATGTATATTTTAGGCATAGGAACAGGTGAACGTAGTGTTAAGACACTTCGTTCCCAAAAAGATTTCTACTTCCGTTTCCACTGCGACTGGCCTCTAGTATATTATCACAACAATTAACAATTTAATCCATTTATAAAAGAACAACTTCGTGTGTACACATACAAAGCCATTACACAAGTATTAAATAAACACCGCGAACAAACAGTAGTAGTACGGCGCTACCACGCACTATGGATAATGGCAGAACAACGGCAGATCAAAATTCATTTTTACTAAAGTCGTCCTTGACGCACTTTTTATTTTTTTTTTATTAGTTTAATAGTGGACCTTTGATGTAATGAATTATTTTTTCGTGATTTACATTTGGAATATATTTTTTTTTATTGTGAGAAATTGTAATACGTAAGAATGTCTATTTCAGGTTGTTCGCATCGATATTTTAAACTTAATTTCCTTAAAAAAATGTGCAAATAGGTATAAAGTGTTATATATTTTTAAAAAGCCTATAGTATGTGAATTTTAAAGAATTATTATATTGTGGACTTTGTGACTATATTCCTATAAAAAATATTAATAATAAGTGACGAGAAAAAAGGTATGTGTTTAAAGTTCATCGAGACTTTTGACAGTTACCGACGTCTACCGACGCGTTACATTTGATGTTATTTTATAGTCCAGATATTCATAAACAACATTTAAAAAAATCAGCTGCGGAAACGTGCGGTTTAAGAAGTTATCACGAAAACTACGATACAAGTCAGGGAACAAGAAAACTCTATCTATTGAAATTTCTAATGTTGTACTATTTAATTTATTAAATTGCGATAAATTTCAATTAAATTATTGTTATTTATTCATAAAAGATCGTTTATCTTCATTTTGGACACATTTTGCGGTTTTATTTATCGATAAAATGCACACTACCTTCGTTTATAAAATTATATAAAAAGAGTGAATTAATTTAATAAATCTATTACAAATTAGCAATAAAATTACTAACATACGTTTGATTGTTAAGTGTCTTCACTAAATTTCAAAATGGCTAATACTTTCAAGTGTTTCAAGCGTAAATTATTACTCCCATACATTGAAGGACGAAAAAACTTGAAGCAATCAATATTAGCTATCAATATTTCTAAAAGAAAAGTATCATGTTTCTGTAGACAACATGTGTTTTATTATCAGCAACATTCAAAGGAATCTCATTCGTCCTTTTAATAAACGATGGACAGAAGCGTCCCGGTAAAGGATTCGTTTTTTTAAAAAACAACGAAAATTGGTTAGATCCTGAATATTTTGAAGAATTAACACCCAATCATTGAAGAAGTAGCACATGAGAACTCACCATCAACGTCTTCTGGAAAACGCGGATGACCCTCTGTTCCTATGGGGACTCATCAGAATCAAGGAAAAGGCGAAAATACCGCGCTATTTAGTGAATATGGCTTTGGACACATCTGCAATGCCTATGTTTAGGGCTTACGTTCCATAGGAGGAGAATTAGAAGCAAAACTCGTGGAAAAACTAAGGCTTGCTGACCGAGATACAATGTCTCTATATTTGTCTCTAATGAAGATACTTTTAAAAGTGAATTAACTTATTATGGATCCCGAAGTTCACCAAGCATAATTAAATATAATATACTCATTGTGTAATATACATTCATTCCTAATATTATTCTACTTGTAAATCAGTTTTTGTAAATTTTATATTTTACTGAGAGCGCGCGCGGCTTCGCCCGCTTATTAGGAGTGAATTCTAAAAAAAACCACGAAACACGTGTTCAATAAAATATTTTTAACAGTCTGAATTTAATTTTTTATAAAAATCGGTGGCAATTTAAAGATTTTTCCATATAAACTTTCAACCCCTTATTTGAACCCTTAGGGGGTGAATTCTTAAAAACCATGAAACACGTATTTAATTAAATATTTTTAAGAGTCTGAATTTCAAATTTTATAAAAATCGGTACAGATTATTATTTTTTTTCATACAAACTTTCAACCCCTATTTCATCCCTTTAGGGTTAAAATTTTTCAAATTCCCTTCTTAGTGGATGTCCAGAATATGAAAATAAACATCTACCCAAATTTCACGTTTCTACCATCAGCGGTTACGGCTCTGCGCGCGTCTTACCTCAGTCAGTCAGCACAAGTCCTTTTATATATATAGATTAACTAAATATGTGTAATTATAACTATTAATTTCTTACTCAAATAGATAACAGCTTAAGAAACATTGTTTATTAATAAACTAATTAAATAATACATTTTTATTACTACTATAAGTAGTGTGGACTAAGGAAATTAAATAATCTTTTTTTCATTATTTTTTTAATATATTTATACTCCAATAAAAGTATAATATCTGAACTTTACCTAAAGCGCTATTTTATACTTTATACTTATGCAAAAATTCAATTGTTTATCTTAACAAATAAAAAAGTTATCGATTTTTGATCTGATACAGACCTCGATTGCCCATAGTGCCACGCCACGTAATTTCTTATTTAATTAGTTCGTAGCTCGCGGATATTTCAGGATTGACCTAAAGCGACCCAAAGTTCTGTAATTAACTTTTTTATAAGCTTTTTTTTAAAGAATCCAAAGAGGTTAAGTGAAGTTTGTATTATATAATTTATAGAAAATCGAAATTTGGAACTATAAAGGCCTTATTCTTTTTATAATTTTGTTCTTTTTACGCCGCTTTACGCTATTTTTCACATAGAGCACGGTAGGAGGCACCTAATATTAAGACACTTCGATATCCAATTGTTGAGATAACAAAGAGAAACAGAAAACGCTTTAAAGCCATTTAGTATTATAACGTTTATTTCATCGTGAATTTCGAACGTTTTCGCGTTCTCTCCTTCAGCCAGAATTTGATAGTTGAGTGGCGGAACTCAACGCTGCACTTTGTTTCACCAAAGCGGAAAAAATAAAATAAAACGTTCTGTATACGAGATCGAACATATAACTATTTACGTATTTAATTACACGTTGTTATTTTGCATTAATTTGGCCTCCAACGAATGTTATAGATTATTTTTGTATCTGCGCACTTTAAAATCAAAATTCAAAATGAGCATATAGTAATGGTTTATTTCCATCTTTCACGTGCATAAAAAAAATAACTCTAATATCTAATCCCAAATTACTTTGTAAATTATATCTTACTTCTCAGTTAAGTGAGTAATGGTACTTATGAAGAAACTTGGAAGAAGAATCTAATAAAATGTTGAGAAGGCGTCGAAAAATTCATATGATTGCTATGCTTTTATTAGATGTAAAATTATAAAGAGACTTGTACTATCATTTATCGAAACTAGTCTATATAGTTCTTCAATAAATATCTAAGTAAAGTTACTGAAGCATACTTTATAGTCGGTGTAGCATGCAACAAATTTGTTGATATGTGTACCATCGAAGCGAAGGCTTTTAGATATAGCATTTGCATGTGGCATATCAAACCTAAAACCAGAACCCAGAACTAATTTTTTAGCATAATCCTGTGTCTAAGATTTCATGAATTGTAGATGACCTTTTGAAACATGAATCTATTAGAGCTGTAGTTTGTCTTCCTTTGTGTATTAAAGTTGACGAACACCACTTAGTTGCTTTTGTAACAAATTTCTAAATAAGGCCGGTGTGGCGCAGAGGCACAAAGTGTGACTGTAAAATCAGCTGGTTGTTGGTTCGAACCCCACTCGAGGAAGTGAAATATTTATTTATATTTATATTTTCACATATATATGCCTCCAGGACTTGCCAAGTTAAAAACGCAAATGCTGAAAACGCATTGTGTTTTTTACACGAACAATTTCAAGCTGCTTTTGAGTCCAGATATAATTATGATGAAACATAAACTCGAAACTCAGCATCAATATAGATCTTCCATTCGTTTGTTAGTAAAGTCGAAAGCAAAGCTTTGCTTAAAATTTTTCTTGGCTCTCATTTCACATTTATTTTAACGGGATCTTACTATAAAAAAAATTACACAAAATTTATCTGTATTTAATATTTTGTAAAAAAAAGTAGATAGATAGATAGATAGAAAAACTTTATTGCACACAAAGCTGTTACAGATAAAAAATAGAGAACAATCTTAAAATAATTCCAGAGCGTGCAAAGGCGGTCTTATTGCTGATAGCAATCTCTTACAGACAACCCTTGGAGAAAGTAATTAGTCTTAAGAGAAACGGGCTAGTGCAATTTTAAAATATAAAAACAAAAAAAAAAAAAATTAAATAACTAAAAATTAAATAATTACCTTATAAATAAATAATACATACATACAAATATACGCAACGTATGTATACACACACATATATACATATAAATATATGTTCATACATACATACAACTATATAAATACACACTCATACATACTATATTGCAAATAAATAAATAAATAAATAAATAAATAATTATTGTAAGGCAAGAAAATAATTAGTTAGACGACTTTTGAATACATTTAAGGATTTGGAGTGACGAATGTCTGATGGAATCATGTTCCACAGTTTTACCGCTTTCACAGAAAAGGATTCACCATAAAAGCGCGTGTGAGCAGTTGGCAACATTAGTCGATTGTCAAATCTTGATCGAAGTTGAAGTTGAGAGGAAGTATCAGCGCCCAAGAAATGAAACCGGGTTTTAAGATAGGAAGGACTGAAAGGATTGTAAATGTAACTGACATCCCATCCTACACTCAATAAAATATTTAAATAATAATTTTAATATTTTAGTATGGCTCGTGATACGTCTAATATAGTTAGAACTCTTTCGTAGTGATCGTAAGTAATCCGGGATCTTTTAGAGATTCAGAGGTAACAATATAAATATTAAATGTACAATAAGTTTAATATAAATACAAATAAAAGATATTATGATAAATAAAATGTCATTGTCTGTCCGTTTCATTCTCTCGTGATATTTCTAAAAGAATATCGTAGACGTCCTATCCTCCTCTCTGTTATACCCAGTCATTACTGATAGTTATAACTAAGGGGGGATAGTGAGTGGCCCCGCACCCGCCACTTACCGTGGATTCCGGCCGTTCGGCTCTGAACCCTCCGGGACGGATCGGAATAGTTAATATTTGTGATTCTTATAATGGAAAACCATAATCGCAAAAGCGAAAGGTCAATTATTCTGATGCAAAGACCGAAGTCTAATATACATACTTGCAATGGAATTGAGATTATTATATGTAGGCCGTAGCCATAATTATATAACATATAACTCTCTGCTTCACATATCAGATCGAACTCACTACCGCTAGGCGGCCGATCATGTGAATCCACTTCAGTTTGTTTCTTTAGAGGGCATTACATTAATATACCCATTTATATATTTCATATTATAATTATTCTGATGCAAAGACCGAAGTCTAATATACATACTTGCAATGGAGTTGAGATTATTATATGTAGGCCGTAGCCATAATTATATAACATATAACTCTCTGCTTCACATATCAGATCGAACTCACTACCGCTAGGCGGCCGATCATGTGAATCCACTTCAGTTTGTTTCTTTAGAGGGCATTACATTTATATACCCATTTAACTTTCGTGTATCTTTCTTATAACTATATATTTACTAATCGTATCTTAATAATATTCAATTCTGTACGTATAATGTGACGAGTTTAATGTTTCTTATTTCCGTATGAATTCGTTAATATAGTATAATTCGTATTATAATTATTAACTTCGTGCTCTTATTATATTCGTGCCCTAGTTTCAATATTAATATAATTTATATTCACTGTTATTGTAACGCCTCTTTTAAACAGAACCGTCGTAGAATAACACGCACAGCACACACCCTGCAGCTGTTTGTCTGAACTGACACTAGACTCAGAGTTGTGGGAATGTAATATAGAAATCATTAATTGAAAATACTCAGTTATCGCTAGGACAGCCAGCGACTCCAAGTAGACATGATTCTACTACCAGTTCAGTAAAGAACCTCAGTGCTGAGAAGAACTGGCGGAAGAAACTCAGCAGCAGAATCCAACACTACTAAAGCAATTCGCTTATACCAAATATGCCAGCACCAGTGACGCCCGGCTATATATTATAAGTATGTTTGACAAACAAGCGGACACTACTATATATGTACACCAGAGTGCTGGGACATAAAACGGCACCACACACCCGTGCGAGACAGGCGGACACTGCTACATACACCAGTACCAGGACATAAAGCAGCATCACACACCTATCCATCATACACCAAGTGTTAACGTTGAGGCACCGCAAGGCACCGCGAAACTATCTAAATATAATATATATAAAATTAAATGCCACGGCAATTCACTTAGCCAAGCACATTAGTACCAACGAAGCCAAGCAGCAGCCGGTTGTGACTTTAATATTAGTTAATACTAAAACAAGGGTCAATGAACTCTAACAGTCGTATAAATCGTAAATAATTAATATTTGATTAATGTCTAATGTTTATTATATTTAATTAAAGTAATATATAATAAATATTGAAAGATTACTTTTATTGTAGGACATTAAACAGACTCATATTTATATAATATTTATATAATATTTATAAATTGTAAATATATATTTTGATATAATAGTTTTATATCATATTATTAATTATACTATTATATTTATATTTCCTTTCATAAAACTCAGCAGCAGAATCCAACACTACTACAGCAATTCGCTTATATCAAATATGCCAGCATCAGTGACGCCCGGCTATATATTATAAGTATGTCGTCGACATCAGTCGATTGACGCATTATATTATCTACGATAAAACCAAGTGTTAGACAAACAAGCGGACACTACTACATACACCAGAGCTATAGGACATAAAATAGCATCGCGCACCCGTATGCGACGGGCGGACACTACTACATACACCAGAGCTCCAGGACATAAAATAGCATCGCACACCCGTATGCGACGGGCGGACACTACTATATATGTACACCAGAGCTGGGACATAAAACGGCACCACACACCCGTGCGAGACGGGCGGACACTGCTACATACACCAGTACTAGGACATAAAGCAGCATCACACACCTATCCATCATACACCAAGTGTTAACGTTGAGGCACCGCAAGGCACCGCGAAACTATCTAAATATAATATATATAAAATTAAATGCCACGGCAATTCACTTAGCCAAGCACATTAGTACCAACGAAGCCAAGCAGCAGTCGGTTCTGACTATAATATTAGTTAATACTAAAACAAGGGTCAATGAACTCTAACAGTCGTATAAATCGTAAATAATTAATATTTGGTTAATGTCTAATGTCTATTGTATTTAATTAAAGTAATATATAAAAAATATTGAAAGATTACTTTTATTGTAGGACATTAAACAGACTCATATTTATATAATATATACTAAAACAAGGGTCAATGAACTCTAACAGTCGTATAAATCGTAAATAATTAATATTTGGTTAATGTCTAATGTCTAGTATAATTAATTAAAGTAATATATAAAACATATTGAAAGATTACTTTTATCGTAGGACATTAAACAGACTCATATTTATATAATATTTATAAATTGTAAATATATATTTTGATATAATAGTTTTATATCATATTATAAATTATACTATTATATTTATATTTCCTTTTATAGTAACATGTTAAATATTTATTAATATATATAGAAATTACATTTATAAGTTATTATAATTCACCAAACCTATTTAACTTTCATTTCACAATTCCCATACACGCATCTAACGAAGATGGCGGCAGGCATTCTGCGTACATTAATATAATTGTAATTTTATATATCTCATAAAAACATCTTCATGTATTTATTTCCATTTACTATATAAATAATATTTATCTCTGGATATTGACGGCATTATATGCATTAATATTACTCTTCTTTATTTTAATAATAATCTATTAAAACTTACCGACGAAGTATTTCAATACAAACAATCGTAAATAGTGAAAGCACTTATAACTTATCTTAGCAACCTCAAATACTTATATCACAATTGAAAACACAATCTCACATGCTTTTTAGATACATTAAATATAACTAAATATATGTTAATTATAAATTAAACTTCTCTAAACATTTAAAACATGCATCCTTCCTCAGACGCGTCCGCCATCTCCCCTCTCTTTCTTTTCCCTTTCTTTTCTCTTTCCTTGACTTTGACGTGGACAGTAGCTTATTCAGCCAACATGATATTTTACAATAATTAAAATATTAATTATGTTATTATTTATTTTAAATTATAATACAAAGCGTTTCATTATAATTATTAAATTATTTTTAATAAATATATTTTGTATTTGAGTATTTTACCTACGGTATATTACGTCACTTCAATTTTACTTGTGAACGGAACGCGTAATGAAATAACTGAACTAAACTATTATTTATAAGATTGTATTTATCTTAAGCTATAATTAAATAATATTAGAATTTATATTTATAATATTTTTTTATAAATGTTTTTTTTTTTAATTAATTATATTATTTACCAACACAATTAGTTCTGGTATGAATCGTTACATAAATTATGGTATAAAGGAGTGAAAGAATATGCAAGTTGCGGCGGTGTCTAATAGTAAGCCATTTGAGTTTCGTGCGGTATTCTGAGACATGTTCAAACTTACGTAAGCTAAAAATGAATCTAATACACATGTTTTGTAGCCGTTCGAGCTTATTCAGCTGATCCTCCGTAACGTCCGGATAACAACTGTCCGCATAGTCCAAAATAGGTAGTATAAGGGCATGGGCTAACGATATTTTGGTTTTAATCGGTATAAAATGCTTCCAGCGCTTTAATGAGCCGATTGTAGCAAAGGTTCTCCTACTGACTTCGGCAATTTGACCGGACCAGGAAAATGAATTATCAATTAGGAGACCAAGATTCTTGACAGAATTGCTGAAAGTAAGAATGGAACTGTCAAAACGAATAGGACGTAAGGCGCTATAATCGATTTTAGATAATTGCATAGGACTACCGATTAAAATAACCTGAGATTTCATAGGATTTATACGTAATCCATAGGATTTGCACCAGATACAAATATTATGTAAATTAAAATTAAGTTTAGTAATAGCTTCATCAATATCTCGAGGCAAGGCAGAGACGTAAACTTGTAAATCGTCTGCATATAAATGGAAAAAGGATGAAAGAGAGTGATCGTATTAATAAATATGGAGAATAATAAAGGAGAGAGAACACTGCCTTGCGGCACACCAGCGGAAAGGAGATGAAAGGAAGAACATTTATTAAGGACACGTACACATTGATGACGATCATACAAGTAACTACGAAACCACGTCACGACCTCAGGAGATATGTTGATGGAACGCAGAACAGCCAATAAGAGCTCGTAATCGACCGTATTGAATGCATTACTAAAATCCAACAGAGCAAGAATGCTAAGTTGCTTGCTGTCCATATTGGAGCGTATATCGTCACATACCTTGGTAAGAGCAGTAACTGTGCTATGCCCTTTGCGAAAGCCGGACTGATATTTAGTGAGTATGTTATGCTTGTGTAGGTAGCCGTATAGTTGGGAATGGACGATACGCTCCAATACCTTAGACAAAAAGGGAAGGATACAGATAGGGCGATAGTTGGAAAAAGATTCAGGATTTTTAACTTTGGGGATTGGAAGTACATGAGCTTTACGCCAGGCACTAGGAAATTCACCGGAGGATAAGGAGAAATTGAAAATATGGGAAAGTACAGGTAGAATGGTATTAAGTAATAAGAGAATCATTTTACGGTTGATTCCATCACTCCCCGTAGCATCCGATTTAATTGAAAATATATGAAACTTGATGTCGCTGTGATTAACGGGAGTAAAATGAAAAGAAGGATAACCAGGGACAGGTAATGAAAGGAGATGGTTAAGAGAATTAAGCTTTTCCCTGCTATCCATTGGAATAGTGGTAGCAAAAAATCCGTTCAGAGCATCGAGATCAAGGTTATGCGAGATGGTAGATGGTTGCCGGCCAATTCCAAGTGTCTGCAGAAATTTCCAGATCTTAGAAGGTTTACTGTTTTCAATTGACGAGTGTATATACTGTCGCTGGGCATCTCTACATACTTTACTGCAGCGATTCCGGAGATGTTTATACTTAGTAAGATTGATGTCACTGGGGTTCAATTTGTACTTACATTTGGCTCGGTTTCGTTTCAACATAAGGGCTCTTATTTCTTGGGTTAGCCAAGGGGCAGGAAGGTGTTTTAGCTTAATAGGACGGAAAGGGGCGTGTTTATCGAACAGTTCTGTTAAAAGGGAGTTAAATAATTCAAGTTTTTCATCTATTGTGCCAACGTTAAAGATAGAATTCCAATCAATACTATTTAGCTCTTTCAAAAATAAATCATTTTTAAAATTCTTAAAACTACGACGCATTACCACGGTAGGTCTTAACTTAGGAGGGCGTATTTTATAAGATAAGTAAATTAAGTCATGGTAAGAAAACCCTTCAGCTGGAAATTGCCCATGGCTCTCAACGTGGTGCAAAGAGGAAACAAAACTAAGGTCTAATAAAGATGGCGAACAATTAGGAAAATAATGAGTGGCTTTAGATGGAAGAGTATTCAGATTGGAACTATTGATGATGTTTAGTAGACGCTTGGCACGTACATCGTTCTTGATAAGGCAGGTATTAAAATCTCCCATAATAATAGTATGGTCTGCATTAGACACAAATAACTCTAAAATATTTTCAAAGCCATCAAAATAGTCAATATGGAGGGATAGACTATAAAAAACACCCAATAAAAGTTTTGCTCGGCCAATCAGAACCTCTATGAAAAGATGTTCAGCCGATTCCGAGTATTTTGAATCTGATTTGCTGAGAATAGAGAACGGGATATGGTTACGAAGGTAGATGGCGACACCGCCTCCACCTTTACCTATGCGGTCGTTCCGTATTAGGTGAAAGTTAGGAAGTGAGAAGGAAGAGGAAGGTAAGAAGGGTTTAAGAAAGGTTTCCGAGACTAGGATCGCGTGAATATTGGCGTTGCTGAAAGAAGAAACAAGATCAGGGTAATGCGCAGGAATGCTTTGAGCGTTAATATGAAAAACGTTAAAATTTTTGGGAAGGGATGAAAAGGTAGCATCAAGAGATGAACAAAGGGAGATATAAGAGCTGTGAAAGCTATCATTCGATGATGAAGCCGTGGTAAAACTACAAACGTCATCGTCGTCACAAGTGAGAATTAAATCAGTAGCACTGGAGCTGATGTTCATAGTATATTATATGAATAGATACAAATTTGTAAAAAAAAAAAAGCTGAATGAATAAATATATACACAACAAATATTATGCTGAAATAAATATAATAAAAAGGTAATATACTTAATTTATAGTAAATAAGAGAAAAAAAAAAAATTGAATAAAAAAAACTAAATAACAGGTTATATGTACAGTATTAACAAGTACACAAGTACAGTACAGTATTACAAGTATTTGAAGTAATATAAAAATACAACAGTAATAGTAACAGAACACGAATCTATGGTTTTAAAATGTTTTGTCTGTGTGTTTGTCAATGTTTTGGGAACTTTGAAACCTAGTGTTAAGCACTCCGTTTATGTTAAGTTCTTTTCATTACACAATTTCCGCCAAATTCTGTAGGCATTGTATGTTGAGTGGAGGAACTAAATGCTACCAGAACGAGAAAATAAAAATATGAAATATTTCATATTGTTACTGATATCCCAAACTCCTTTAAAAATATTATTTAATAAATATTGCCTTGGCTCATGATGTGTCTAGTGGTTAAAACCCTTTATAGTTGTGATCGTGATGAACCTAAAATCTTTTAGAGATTCAGAGGTAGCAGTGTTAAGAATTTTATATTATGCCATTAGAATGTATCGCTTTAATAAGATATTTGCCATCAGAAGTTGTTCTTGTGTCAGTTATTTAGATAACTGTAGACTCGACAATATAACATTGTCATAATTCGAAGCTCGTCCGAAGATAAGCCAAGAGCGCGTCCTATCTTCCTCTCCGCTATAACTGCGAACTAGTTATTAAAAGGAAGAAAGAGTACGGGCCCCGCCCCGCCCCTACACCGTGAATTCCTACCAGACTGCGGCTGCAACAGTCTTATTGAACTCTTCGGGACGTTTGTGTGTGATCTTTCCGAAGGTACTTGTTACGCTTGTTTATATTAAGATTGTATTAGAATGGTGATTCGTGATGTTGATTGATTTGTGAGATCAATATAAGTCGTTGGAACGAACGCACCACCGCAAGGCGGCCGATATGTTAAGTAAACGCACGGCACACACCCCACAGTCGTGTCTCGAACCGTAGGCGGACACTACTACATACACCGGAGCTGGGACATAACAGCACCACACACCTACTAGTCGTATACCAAGTCTTAGAAGTGGTATATAAAATGTCAATAACCAACGCCATACAAGCATAGCTTACGTACCGCGAGCGTACTGCGAGGCGGCATCAGCCACGACATAGTTAATGTCGCTATAACAGTTCGCATAAGCCCATCACGTCAGCTTCCGCGACGTCAAGCAACATTCAATATCATAATATGGGTCAAAGATCACTTGGATCCACAATATGTGTCGCCCCTACACATATATATTGCCTTTATAAGAAATTCGATCCTAAAAGATCGTGCCATCATAGGCTTCGAATTATCATATTATATTTATTATACGAGTAAGAGTCTTTATGTGCATCATTTTTATATGTACCGTAGTACTTAAGAGTTCGACTCGACCGCTGCCTTCCGAGCATCACTATAGTCTCAATTGGGCGGAAAGTGGGAAACGTAGTGGCTTAATTGTAGGTTTTCTCCGTCTTTCCTAATACACGACAAAGAGATTAAAAATTTAACAACTTCACGCTCTTTCTAGCTATCTATATGGTTAAGATATCCTTTTGTGACGCATTTAAGATTAACCTACTTGAGAAAACAAGTTGATTATAGGTTTATCTCCGGTCCAAAGCAGCTATTAATATTTATTTAATATATCTCTGAATCTTTCATATTTCCAAATAGAAAAAAAGAACCCATGAAGAAGAACATTAAGTGGGTACAAAGTGTTAAGACACTCCGTCCCTCACTTTTCAATGAATTTTCAAGATATTGGGTAGTGACTGGCTGAGCTGAACTCCGCGTATTGTTGCTCGTGATCGTGATCGTAGATCGTGCTAAATTCTTTAAGTCTAATGATAATTTATAAAGCAGGAAACGTAAAAAGTAAATACTATATACACGCGTATGTTTATATTTTGTAACGATCCACCTCTGGAGAGTCGTGTACCAAGCGCTGTAAACAAAGTATAACTCTTTCACTTCTTTCTACGTCATCATTCTGTTCATACTTGCTCTTTGGGGACTCCCCTAGCTTTTAGCCTGATTACATGCGATTATTTGGTATACTGTAATTATGTATTTAAACAACATTAAATAAATATGTTAAAATAGTAAAAAAATCAATATAAATTCGAAAATCTGTATAAGTAGGAAAAAACAGTTAATGGTAAACTAATTGTATGCTCACAGTTTCATGCGCTTAAATCACATATTTTTAGCTTATTCTTGTACAACATATATACAAACACTGAATGTATCGTTAACTAGCCCTTTTTTTAAAGAAAAATAATCTAATTTGGCATGTTGATAGTTTAAATAGTGTTCCTCTAGAAGATTTCCCTTAATTGTTAAACTTCAGAACGAGAAAAACCCAGATTTTATATAATTATTTTTTTAATTTAGTCACGAACCGAGTGTTAAGAAACTTCGTTCCCTAGTTACCGCCGAGTTCTGAATACAATGCGTATTGAGTGGTACAACTCAAGTCAATGTAGCTCTTTGCTTCGTTACCAGAACGAGAAAATGAAAATATTAACTAATGTGGGAATAAAACTCACAACTTGTCGCGTTTATGCCACTGTGCCACGTTGGGTTCTGGACATGTCAACCGGACCTGTCTGTTTCAAGAATAACTTTAAAAAAGAGCAAAGAATAAAGAGAGTGTACTTACTAAAAGATTGTTCTAATATTTTAGTGTCAAAACATATATGTTTTACTTAGAACAATAAACAGAGTACATAAAATATGAAGACATTCTATATATATGAGCAATTTGGAGTATTAAACCAAAGCATTGTTTGGCAAGCGATGTCTGAATATAAATTTAAATTCAACACAGTGCTTTATATACTGAAGTAGTAAATTTCACGCTTTCAGCTTTTTATATGCAATGTAACTAACTACTCGTTAGCCACTTTTATATATCGCCTTTACGAGTGTTCATTGAAAAATATATTATTTTCAGTTAATATGTTTTGGAATAATGGAGTTATTGTAATCTTTTTTGATATATTGTATTAAATTAACACTAAATTTAAAGCTAGTCTTGGCGCAGGAGCTCGAACGTGCGACTGTAAACGCGATAGGTTGTGTATTTGATTCCCACTCGAGGAAATGAATTATTTAATTTTTTACTTTCCTCGCTATGGTAAAGAGGCAAAGCGCGTCGTTGAGTTCAATTACTCAACATGCTATGCCTTCAGAATTTGGCAGAAACTGCGGAGCGGAAGTATCTTAATGGGAACAGAGGGTTTCATCGCTACGTACCCAGGTTCCTTTAAAGTTTTTACAGCTTGAAGATAAAGAAGCTTAGCGAATTTCTCATAATATGTCTGCCATTTCCACATGAGTTAAACTTGTGAAATATAAAGATATCGTGTTCCCATTAGGACACTTCCGTTTCCAACTTTCCGCTGAATGCTCAATTACGTATTGAATTGCGGAACTTAACATCGCGCTTTGCCCCTTTACCAAAATGAGATAATGAAAATATTAAATATTTCACTTTCCCGAGTGGGAATCGAACTTATAACCATTTACATTCACACGTTTGTGCCTCTGCGCTGTGAATGGCTTCAATTATGTAATATTTTTATTCATAATATGGAACTTTTAAGGAATGAATTATTATTATTCATAAGCCATTTAAGCTCAGCTCCAATCCTCGTGCCAACGTCTAAGCTCAAAAATCTATGGTACATTGAAATTTAAACTCACGGTCTTTTTGGCATACTTTCAAAGATATTTCAATTTTCCAATTTTTCATATGTGAGTGAGTTCATTTTTTTACTAATGAAATTATTATAAAACACCAGCTCAATTGATAAGTATTACATGTCTATTCTTTTTGTTTATAGTACATATAAATAGATTTGTAGAGTTTGTCTGTGATTTTAAAAATCAGCTTGTATAGCTATTTATATGATATCTAAATACAGATAAGCACTCGACAGAGCAGCTGAACCAATTTTTATGAGACTTTCACTAAAACATAGCGGGAGTTGAGAAACATATACTATATTTATCAAATAAAAAAATATATAATTATTTAATTATTTTTTAAATATAACATTTAAAATTTATTCTTTTATGAAATAACAATTGAAATAGTTCATTGTAAAGTTATTCTTTTCGTTTTACAACTAGCCAATTATTCATTTTGTTTCACCACTAACTTGTTTAGATATTTTTCTTCAAACGTGCCTGTTTTTTGAAACGATAAAATTTGTAGTAACATAAAACTAGCAAAATATTGTGTGAATAATATTCTTTTAATGTATTGACTTTTGATGTGTTTAATTTAGTGACGTGTAGTTTACCTCACGTTTCTGTTTATTCTCCAAGTAGGTAGATCATATTTTTTATTAACTTCATGCTGTGTTCCGCACACAACAGGGTAAGCAGAGGGAACCTAATGTTAAAACACTCCGTTCCCATTTTCCACCAAATTCTGGAGGCATTGCGTGTTGAGCGGCGGAACTTAACGCCGCGCTTTGTCTCGACACTAGAACGGAGAAATTAAAATATTAAAATATTTAATTTGCACGAGTGGCAATCGAATCCAAAACCTGTCGGACACGTCCAGCGCCATGACTGGTCTCGTATATAGATAAAGATTCTTATTTAAGGATAAAATTTGGATCTATAACCATCAAAGAAAGGCCCCAAATGCGCTATAATAGCGTGATTTAAGTTAGAAACGATATTTAACAACTCCATTCAAAAGACATGATAGCTATTTTGGTGTAAGAAAGTGGGCCCCTTTGATGGATAGCGTTGGGATGACAATATTTCTTCTGAATATTTTTAACTTTTAAGGCGAGGGTGGCAATGTGAAAAGAAAGTTCAGAAATCTGAATTTTTATGGCGTTTTTCGCGTCATCGTTATTTTGTATTTATTCATATATTTTGTTCAAGGATTTTTTTATTCAAGTTAATATGACTCGAGTAAATATTGAATTGCTAATAATGATATTATTCTTATATTTTTTTTTTGCAATAAATCCCAATGTATCCCAACCTTATCCTGAGTAGGAATCGAGCCGAAGGTCAAAAGTCAAAGTCAAAGTCAAATAATTTTATTCAAAAATATATAAAAATATATTTTAAGAAGTTACATGCTTCATTTTTTGAACGTCAAATAATTTACCACCAGTTCACTAAAATTAGTGCCTCAGACCTGAGAAGTACCGGCGCAAGAAACTCAGCGGGACTTATTTTTTCAAAATCAATTATACAAAATCACATTTCAGCGTTTCTGACAATGATACTTTGAAATAGACTGGAGCGAGCATTTCATTCCCAAGGCGTGTTATCATTTATATAATCATTAATTTGGTAATAACCTTTAACACACAAACGTCTTTTCACAACTCTTTTAAATTGTGATATAGAACATTCTCGGACGTTTTCTGGGATCCTATTGTAAAAGCGTACACATTGTCCCATAAAAGAATTACGGACCCGATGTAATCGGGTTACAGGTGCAATAAGTTTACTCCTATTTCTAGTATTAATATTATGTACATCACCAATTTTGAAAAATCTTTAATATTCTTCTTAATATACATAACATTTTCAAAAATGTATTGAGATGCAACTGTCAGAATATTTATTTCTTTAAATTTTTGCCTTAACGATTCTTTTGGGCCTAAATTATAGATTGCGCGAATAGCTCGCTTCTGCAAGACAAAAATTGATTTAATACCGGCTGCATTACCCCAAAGTCGAATGCCGTAGGACATAATACTATGAAAGTAGCTAAAGTAAACAAGGCGAGCCGTTTCCACATCCGTTAATCGTCTGATTTTTTTAACCGCAAAAGCTGCTGAGCTAAGTCTATTCGCCAATCCATCGATATGAGGTCCCCACTGCAATTTAGAGTCAATGCTGATACCGAGAAACACCGTAGAATCGACAGATTCCACGGCTTCACCATTCAAGAGTACATCAGCTTTAACAAATTTTGTGTTAGGTGTTCTGAAGATTATACATTTAGTTTTTTTTACTATTCAATAGTAAGTTATTAACACTAAACCAATGTACTACTTTCGATAGAGCATTGTTTACATCGTCATATATGTTTTGTTGTCGTTTTATTTTAAAAATCAATGAAGTATCATCAGCAAACAATACTATATCATGGTTCTTTCCCACTAAAAATGGCAAATCATTTATGTATATTAAAAACAGAAAAGGACCAAGAATAGACCCTTGTGGGACCCCCATACTGACAAATGATCCAGGAGATTTCTTGCCATTTACATCAACCCTCTGAACTCTGTTAGCTAAATAAGAGGTCAGAAGATTGAGAGCACGTCCTCTTATGCCGTAATGGTCGTGTTTACTTACTACTGGGCTTAAAAAGTTAATTTTGGCATACATGGAGGTTAGGGAGTGTAGGGGAGAGGAGATTTTTCATTTCATTTTAAAATCGGAATTTTCTTTTTTATATCTTAAAGTTCCCGCAAACAAAGTTACAAGCGATGAGTAATTAGGTTAAATATTTATTTAATAGCCATAAATACAAAATGATAATAAACTATTAAATACTTATTATAAATACAGTCATTTTAATTTTGATGCCTTTAACAATCTTTTCGTATTTTTTGGCATATAATATTTTTATTTCACGATTGCCCCAACAGCTTTTGGAATTCAATTTCGTATTTTCACTCTGTCAAGTGGTGATAAACATCATATTGAAATCCTTACATTTTTTCCTTTAAATAAAAATTATGAAGTCTTTTTATGGAGCAAGTAAAATCAACTGAATTTTATATTTTAATTCATTCTCTTATTTATTTTTTTATTTATTTTACAATTAAATAGAAAACGCCGCTACTTTTTAAAACTTTTATGTAATATAAAAGTTTTAAAAAAGTAGCGGCGTGAGGCAAATTCGATTCCCACTCGAGGATATGAATTATATTCATTTCTTCGCTCTGTCAATGAAATATAAGAAAAAATGTGGCGTTGAGCCCTGTCACTTAACACACCATATTTAATAAAAATTATACGAAATTGGAGTTTGAAGTGTTTTAAATGCTAAGACATCCGTTACTAAAAGCGGAGAGCCCGATCTGGTAATTAGTTGCGTTTACAGGCAAACTTTATGCCCCTGCGCCAGGAGTGGCCCCAAAGTTCAAAAGAAGTTAATATATATATTTTAAATTAATATATTCATTAAAGACTTCTATGTATTTCTCAAAAGATTTACATTCAAATCAATTAAAATCTTTACTAAATTACTAACCGACTGACCATTTTCTTTACATAAATCAAACACAATGTCATAAATTATGTTGCGTAGAGCGCTAGACTCTCAAGTTAGGCTCTGATGAGGCAGGTTCAGTTCAACATGCACTTAAGTAAGCATAATCGTTTGAAAAGCGCCGGAACGTGCAACTGACGGGAAAGATGGATAGGCTCGAACCGTAGGTACTATATAACTGGATGGGATATTTATATCAGTAAATATCTTAACATATTTTTTTCCTTCTTCTATTATCTATTCCACAATTATATATCTATACTCTAACATTATAAAAACTAAAGAATGTGTTTAAATGAACGCGCTAAATCTCAGAAACTGCTGCTCCAACACTCAATCACGTCCACAAAGTCCACAACGTCTATAAAGTGAGTTGTGGAACTCAACTAGGCTTGTTACCAGAGCAAGTGGGAATCGAACCCACAACCGTCACGTTTACCATTAAACACTATACACCATCATGACGGCGTCTCCGTAAATATTATGAAGTTATTATAATAAAATGTTATTTGTTAATAATAAAATGATTTTTTAAAATTTCACTTCCAGCGATCCGTATCCTCTCCAATGATCCACACAGCAGAATCTCCAGACTCAGGAAATTAATCTTCGTACAAATTGAGACAATAGGAGACTATTAGCAACATTAGGCCGCTTATACACGTTATAGGATAAGTAATTACCTTTTAATTAAACTATGAATTTATGAATATGAGTATGTACGTTGAGACCAGTCGTGATGAAGCATAAGCATATGATTGTAAAAGCCACAGGTTGTGGGGTCGATTGTTACTCCAGGAAATCAAATATTTATTTTTATCTTCGCTATGCTGACGAGGCAAAGCTAAGCGTTGAGTTTTGCCACTAAACACGCAATGCCTCCAGTTTTTGCCGGAAAGTGAGGAACGGAATGTCTCAACGTTAGCTTCTGTCTGTCGTATGTATGTACATACATAAGAACTATTTTATAAAAAGTAAAATTATAATAATTTACAACTTAGAGTTATTATTATATTTTAAGTAGATATATACAAACGTAGGGCTTTTTTGTTTATTATTTTTTTAAAATTTTATGCCTTCTAAATGTAATAATCACATAAGACTACAATATTTAAAAAAAAACACATACTTGTATATTTTGTAATATGTTTAAATAACTAGGCGTTTGTTTAATTAATTTTATATTATTTGAACCAGCAATCTTAATCGATCATAACAACGGAGCTACGATCACGTCTTTTTTCATATTATACTTATCCCTTGTTTATTTTTTAAAGATAATTATTGTCAAAAAAAAAAACTCCACAGTAAATGTAGATCAAGCCTAAAGCAAACAAGTACTTGCCAGTAAATTTTATGCTTGTAAAATATTTCCAGCGCCGAAATACGATTATAACGGGCGTAGTTCATTAATATGATTTAATCGTGGTAAAACTGAAAATGAATTTTGTATGAAATTCATATTGAATTTAGATTGCTTAGCATTGGGGATGATCTTAGATAATATTTTATAATTTTCTTTCTTTATAAAGGAGAAATTTACTGTTATTGAAACGTGACACTTTTTTATTTGAATTTATTTTTGTTTTAAGTGTTGAGCTGATTGTGTTTTTATGAAATTTGCTTAAGTTGTACTTTATATTTGTTGAGTTAACCTAACCAACCCAACCCACCTAAAAAAAGTTGAATTATTGCAAAATCCTATATACATATATGAAATTGGATACCTCTTGCTTGAAATATTGCAGTACAATATAATACGTTTCGTACATAAAATTGTTTATGGAAGAGATTATACTCTTAACATTTCAAAAGTGTTATTCCAGACTTAGGAAAGAAACTCATTAAGAATCGTATAAAAACTTGAACGTAGCGGGATTTGAACCCGCGCCCTTGGAAACCATCCAAGCGCTCTGACTGGTAAGCCATACGTTCTCATCAAGCTACGTTGAAATTCTCATACGCTTGTTACAAATTATTCATGTTGTTAATATTTATATTCTTCTTTAATTTTGTAAAGAATAGACTTTATTAAGCAGAAACTTCCTTTGGTAACGTGAAGGGCTTGATATCTAACTTCCTGGATAAACTTTTGAAATTATTTTTTTTTTTTCTTTTTTTTTTAGCTTCACGCTGTATCCCGCACACAGCAGGGTAGGCAGAGGGAATCTAGTGTTAAGACACTCCGTTCCCCACTTTCTGCCGAATTCTGGAGGCGTTGCGTGTTGAGTGGCAGAACTCAACGCCGCGCTTAACCTCGACACCAGAGCGAAGAAATGGAAATATAAATTTAAGTAAATATTTCATCTCCTCGAGTGGGGATCGAACCCACAACCAGTCGGTTTTGCAGTCACACCTCGTGCCGCTGCGCCACGACCGGCCTCTGAAATTGATAGTCTGCTTATATAATATTTTACTAACGTAAAACGCTTGCAGATGATAGTATATTTTTATTATTAAGAAATAAAATATTTAACGTTGTCCTTGTGCACTTTGACATCACCTCTATGACGCCTAAAAAAATATCTAGTGATAATAAATAGTGTCGTATAGGGAAAGGAGTGTCTCAGTACTAAGTTCTCAGGCCTGCTATGAGTGACATACTGCGTTAAGCTATAAAAAAATAAATTTAATTTCCTTAGTTATGATTAAATACTTTTGACTTTTTCAACGTCACGTTTTGTCTTGCGTCAAGAGCAAAAAAAGAAATTAAAATAATTCACTATTCAATCGAACCCACAACCATCTCATTTACACTTTACACAATCACGCTGTGCCACTGTGCCACAATAGCCTCGTATTATTCTTTACTTTATAGGAACCTACATCTTCTACAAGCATATTGCCTAAAGATCCGAAAGAAAAATACACAAATTTGTTAAAAACTAATAATTCTTAGTATACGTTCGTATATTTAAACGAAATCCCAAGTGAGTAACAGAAGTGGGATCAAAAATCATTGAGATTTCTTTTAAGTAGACGAATCCTTGGAGAGCAAAAAGGTATTGTTCAGGTATCATCATAACGTGCTCGATCGCTTTCGAAAAAAAGGTACCCGATACATTTCCGCATGCATGAACTTATAAATATGGCATCAAAGATCACTAAAGGCATAATAATATGTATATTTCACGGATTTACGAATTTCGATGTTCGCGTGAGCGTGAGGCGGCTGGCCCCGGATTACGACAATGACAGGGACTCCATATAATTTTTCTTTTGACTGTGAGATTATTAGATGAGAACTCCTTTTGTAATGTCAGAGCCAGTGATTTTTCATATAGTGGAGTAACAGGTGAGTGGGATAAAAATATTTAGATGTTTTTAGTCATATTGACATAGAGTCCAAGATCCGTATTTATAAATCGCCTTCAAGTCTGAGATCCATATTGAGAGGCCGTTCTCATTCATAGATATATCATTTAGGAATGAAAACGGCATCTCAATATCGATTTCAGACTTGAGAGCGGGCTATAAAATTAAAATCATTTACGCTTCATGCTTTTATATCCCTCAAGTTGCACGATAGTTAAAAAGAACTTAGGGCTGTATTTACAAACCGCTCTGAACTTTGAGATAATAATTGAAATAAAAAATAGCCTCACATTTACTTACCTCAAAACACCAAAACGTAGATATTTAAGACAAACAAAGCGAAATTGAAAAAGAGGGTGATTATACAGAATGGGCACTTTGCAGAAGTAGGAAGTCATTAGTGTGTTTGTAAATAATAATTTTCCCAAACAGTACAAATAACGAGTATTGCCAACCAGAAGCGTCTCTAATTTTGCACGACAAGGAGCTTAGAATATACTTATATTTATATATAAGTCGTTTTATATGCAGATGAGATTTTAAACGTTATGTGAAATAGTTATATTAAATTTGTGAGTTTGTGGTGAAGCAGACATTGGAACATAACCTGACGGTAAATGCGGTAGTTGCAAGTTCAATTTCTGCTCACGAAGATGAATTATTTATTTTTTTTCGCTCTGGTAATAATACAAAGCGCGGCGTTTTGAACACGCAATGTCTGAGCAGAAACTGGGGAACACAGTGTTATGATGTAAGGTTTCCTGTTATACAGTGTGAAACTAAAAAAAGTAACCTACCACAAGTTACTCTACAATTAGGATGTATGTAACTGAACGTAAATGTTGTAAAATCACACTTAAACAGACTTTTCGGTCAGATGGCTTTATAGGATTACTTGATTTTCTCTGTTTATTTTGTGACTAGAAAATGCATGTGTTATATATAAAAATCTTAGACGTAGAATTCAGTTAATATACATTATTACACTATTATATCACTTTACCCATAAAAATTTACCTGTTCTCTACTGTCCGCCTGAGTTCGGGTGATTTTTATTAGAGTGGTGGCCTCAATGCCGAACCAATTATAAAGTATGAATTCATAATACATAAATGTCTATGTGAGACCAGTCGTGGCTCAAGGTCACATGCGTGCGACTGTAAATGCGACAGGTTGTGGGTTCGATACCCGTTAAAAAGAAATATTTATTATCTTCCTCTCCTGGCTTAGGTTAGGGGGGCGACCGATTAATTTGGAAGCAAGCTGCATGTTAAGTTCCCCCACTCAACACACAGTACTTTGAAAATTCGACGGAAAATAGGGGAAGGGAAGTATCTTTATGGAACGGAGTGTCATAACACTAGGTTCCCAGGTTTCCTCTGCCTCCCCGGATATGTGCAGAATACAGCGTGAAACTAAAAAAATATGGTCAACATACAATGTCAACAAACAACAGAAAATTAAGCCAAAATTGAGCTGACGTTGGTTTAACCGCTGTTAATTTTTTAGTAGCGGTTACTGTACTGCTATTATTAAACAACTAACGCCAGAATTGGTAAACCGTGTTATTAAGTTAATCAAAGGTATTTCGGTGTAATTATCTTAATTACTGGGTTATGTATCGATGATGGTAAATATTAAATATTAGTAGGTACTTATACTTATATTGAGGTTCTTGTTCTTAAGTTATTAGGATTTATTAATAAATATTGGAGACTCCATTTTAGCGAATGTTTCATTATCAATGAATAGTAAAAAAATTGCTTGTACATTTTTTTTCTTTACGTCACTATACTATATCCATGTTCCTTTAAATTTAATTTCTCTAAGTTCAAATTAGGGTAATAAGCTGTTTATTAAAAAATATTATGTTTTATTTTCATAATATTAGATTTATTCTATGATTGATCCCATAATGTTAATTACTTCTACGAAGCCAAAGCAACTTTTTTGTTTTTTTAAAGTCTATTAATAATATTAAAGTTATTTAACATTAGTACTAGTACAATCGCAATATTAAACTAGGTATATTATTTTTTTCAGTTAACATGATACTGATATTTGATCTCCATCGTTTATAATGTTAAGTTTATTGATAAAATTACTTAAAAGCTTTTTAATTTCATTGAATTCGATGATAGTTCAAAACTGCCCCATATATGTTCAAAGCTACCCCGCAAGGGGGGCAGCTTTGAACATTTGACTACTGCTACTAAAGTTGATATTGCACCTTTACCTTATATGTTTTTCTACATACGATGCTACGATTGTGTGGCACAATAGTTGGACTAAGCATTGTGAAATAGTAAAGAAGTTGAAAACTGTAGAATATTTAGATATGACACAAAGTTTAAAAATCGTTCAAATGTGCCCCCCCTCTCCCCTATATGTACATATATATATAATATCTAATTTTGCATAAATTTGAAAAGCTTAAAAAGTACTCTGTATATTATGCATATTTACGAATATGTTAAAAATACTTCCACGATCTCTAGGTAAAATATCGCAGGGGAAAAATTACAATTATCTTTAATTACTTTTTGTATTACTAATAAGAGTATAATGTGTACATAAGGTTAAAAAAAAGCCAAAAACAACTTTTTTTTTTTATTGTGAAAAAATACCAGCCATCAACTTCAATGGTTCATTAACCATAGGACCATCAACTTCAATGGTTCATTTATAAATAGTATCAGAGAATGCAGAAACTAGTAAATATTTCATTTTAACTGAATTTTCACGTTTCACCTAACCTCCACTGAAACCTGGCAATTTGCCAACGCCCAATCCAGAGCAACGCGTTAAACCAGCGGTGTTACATAAAAATGTTAGCAAATACTTGCCCTATATACCCGCTAAACGTTTATATTAAAAATACTAACATTCGTTGTTTTCTCGTGTTAATAAAATTTTGTTTTTGAAATTAAATTTCTTGGATTTTTTTATTAGATAAAATTAGTTTTTACCTAAGGCTTCGTCTGCTTGAGCATGTGGAAATACTTCAATAATAAGTTGTGAGTGATACGGAGGAGCGTAGGATACTCAAACTAAGGAAATGACCTTCCCAAAAACCATTAGTTAATCAAGAAAAATGCAGGAACAACAATGGCACGGACGACTTGAATAATATCTAGTATATCCTTTTATACTACCCAAAAGATATTGTAGGATTCTGTATCCAGAGGGGGAAACGGGATTAATAGTGTGTAAGCAGTGTGTATATAAGACTTGATAAAGATATAAGATTACAACTTATAATAAGACTCCGTTGTATGTCCGTCTGTCACCAGATGGTGTTGTTGAGAAGCATAAAAATGTAAATCGCACAGTTAATAAAACAAATAAATCATTAACACCTCTTGCAATTTGACATTATCCAACTGTAACGCTATAATCGGAGGTGAGATCTGCTGTAAAAGAAATCATTATATTGAAATTATTTTCATTTCTTCGCTCTGGTAAATCGAACTACTACGATATGTTCGTTTCTCCTAGGAAAAACGTATTTTGATACTAAATATTTCCTGCAACTCTGCGGGAAAAGCGTGAAGCAGAAAAAATACGATTATATTTTTATATTATCGATATTTGCTGTTGATGTTGCGTTAACGCAAACTTACATATAGCCTCTGGTGTCTTCAAACGTGTTTATCAAACTGCTCAGCCTTATTGCATTCTCCCGACGTTGGTACATAGAACAACATGCCAGCTACACTGAACATGTATATTTTAATATTTTTACGTTCTTGTAAAATTTTATATATTTTTTTATTAATAAGAAAAATATTCTAGTAGTAGACGATAAATTGATTTTATATTTAGGTGTATATAAAAACTACATTTGAATCCACGCCACTTAGAAACCGTTCAAGCGCTATAGCTAATTAATACGTCGTAAGTTTTTGTTGAGCTTCTTTGAAATTCTTATACGTCATTTACATTTCTTTAGGGATATTTTTATAACCCTTCATAATTTTTTCCCTTTATTTTTTAGCCTTACACTATATCCCGCATATTGAAGAGTAAGCAGAGGACCTGGGAACCTTGTATTGATACACACCACTCCCCGATTTCCGCCGAATTCTGGAGGCATGGTTTGTTTAACAGTGAAACTCAACGTTGTGGTTTGCATCGTTACCAGAGCAAGTATACCAAAATATTAAAAATTTTCTCAGATGGAAATCGAATCGACAACCTGTCGCGTTCACAGTCTTACTCTAGTGCCCCTTTGTCATAACTGGCCCTTTAAAGTAGTAGTGATATGGAAAATATTTTGTAATATTACTGACCTATTTACTCTTGGCCTACATTTACTTATTGATAACGACACAAAGAGCCAATCTCAAGGAGTTTCCAATCAAATGTAACGTTCCTCAACTTCAAGTACCAATTAGTGATGGACGGAGAGTAGCCTCAAATAGTTAATAGTTAGATAAGCTCTTAACTTGTTTATAAATATATTTTTTGTAAATAATCTGCCTTCTTTAGAATGGAGATCATAGTTTTCTATGAAGATTATATAACTGATTTAAATGTTTTGTATTAGTCATATATCAGAATAGTTTATTTTTTCTAAAGCAAAAGTTTTATATTTTCAAAACCTATTTAAAAATTATACAATAACAAATATAAATAATGACAAACATTTTTATAATGAAACATATAAGTTGGAGAGGCTATGCCCAGCAGTGGATAAAAGACAAGATAACGATGATTATGATGATAATTACTTGAAGTAAAGAAGTCACGGGTTCAAATTTATTTTCTAAGAAATTTAAACTTTTTTTGTGTATTGCTTGCTATATCACGATATAATTATATAATTTTATTGTTTTATACATAGAGTTGTGTGATATTGTAGTGAACCAAAAAAAATAAATAAAAATATATATGTAAAGGAATTGAAAATATATATGGAAGGATTGGCCCTGGTGTTTTTGTAGATGGCACCACATTGTAAGAAAGGCATATAATAAGCGTGAGCTTGGATATGGCGTCGTCAACGTATAGTGAATTTAAAAGTTAAATTTATTATAGTGGTTATTGGAACAAGAGCGACAAATAGACTTTTGATATCGTTTCTTTGAATTTTCAGGTGTGTATCAGTGTGAACTGTAATTAATTGATATCAATTAAAATGTAAAATATTAAAAATAAATTACTTTGAATTTTAAGAGTAACGTATCTTTTATTTGTCGTAGAAAACAAACCTATTTCTTAGATAAAAATATCACCAGACATATACAGCCTGTATATGGGTTCACTTAGATATAGATAAAATGTCCTTTTATTTGATATGAAATTTGCTTTGTATGAAAAATTATGATTTAGCCAGCCATTGTGTCGTCAAAATCAATTCAGAAAGGATTTCTTAGAAAATTATTTTGACGTGACATTGGAGATTCCATATGTGTTTATATATGATAATATTAAATTAGAAGTATAATACGTATATACTTATATTGTGATATATGAAACATATATACGTATATATACAGATAGAGGAAACTTGGGAAACTAGTGTTAAGACACTTCGCCTTCATGAAGACACTTCCGTTCCTTATTTTCAGCCGAATTCTGGAGGCAATGCGTTTTGAGGGGCGGAACTCAACAACGCTTAGCTTTACCTTAACTTAGCCTCGTTAACAAAGCGAAGAAATGAAGATATTAATCATTTCATTACCTCAAGTGGGAATTGAACCCTTACGCTACGACTAGCCTCATATGTATTAACTTTCAATATTATATCCATATAATTCTTTTGTTACATGTCCGATATTAATATATAAATAAATAAATTTATGAAGTTTAACCTGGTGCTTGACTTTGCCTTTGACTTTGCTCTGTTTCGTTCGCGCAATAATATTTGGTTGAAGCGTATAAAACGACGAGCCACTGAATATTTTAAGCTTTATTATTAATGTATAAATTTAATTTAATTTAGTTAGCTTCTTATAGGCATGGGAAACCTTATGTTAACGTATGTTAACATAAGGTTTTCTTTCCCCGTTATCTGACATCATTTTCAAGACATTGCTGGTTGATTGGCGGAACTCTATGTCCTTCTTTGTGCTGATATCAGAGCGAGGAAATGAAAATAATTCAATCTCCCTAGTGGAGATCGAACCCGTAACTGTCATGTCTACAGTCAGATTCTGTGCCGCTATGCCTTGATGGCCACATATAATATACGTATATATTTATCAATGGGACTTCTTGCACAGCAAACCCGTAATGCTTATAAAGTGAGTGAATATTTATGCGGTGTAAAATATTGATAAGTTCTTTATACTCACTTCATATAAGATGTAGGAAAACATGAGATTTAGATTTTTATGATTTCTACGAAATCTTTACAAAAACATATTTCTAATTTAGATATTTAGTAAAACTCTTTTAATTGCATAATTCCAAACAGAGATTTAGAGTATGTTATGATTTCTTGAGCAAGAATTCGATTTAGTTAGATAGTTTGTCTTGTAATCAGAGCAAGGAGACAAAAAACAACTCATTCCTTGTAGTGGAAATGGAACCACAACCACAGGGTTTACAGCCAGACGCTATGCCGCTGCGTCACAATGGCCTCAATAAGCATATAATGTTTGTTTTTACTTTATCTATTTTTGCTGTATTTTAACGACCTCTTTTCTATCACGGCCGGCAGTAATCCTCGCTCTCAAAAACGAATTATTTTATCGTTTCTTCAAAAGCCGCTATTTCCGTAAGCCTCTTTATGCTTGACTTAACGTTTGAGTTTGAAAATCTATGAAATATTCAAATTGCTACAGCTTTTTTTTTATTCAGTGCAATGTTGGTTATTTTGAAATGATCATCTAATTAAATTACTTCTCTTTCCCGCACAGCTCCGTAATCCAAGGTGGCATAGATATTAGCTTTGGGCATATATGCAAGTGTAAAGATAAAAAAAATAGAGAATAAAAAAAAATGTTGCAACAGCCATTTCTTACCAAGATGGATACGAAAATGAATTATAAAAAAAATCTTTTCTAGTAAAATAAACTTAAAAAAGACTAAAATATTTATTAAGAAATACATACAAAAATTTGAACGTAGCAAGATTTGAACCGGGGCCTCTTTGGAAACCTATTTCCACTACTAAAAAAATATTATTTCTTAGAATTATCGTTTGGCAAGGGAAAATACTATTTTAAGATTTTTAGACACTTTTAAAGTGTTTTTCTACACTTAGGAAAGGAAATACTTACCTACTAGAAAACGTATAAAAAAGATGCGGGATGAAATCCCGTTACGTTCAAATTTTTGTACATTTTCTTACTAAGTATTTTTCTTTCCTAAGTGCGGAAAAACACTTTAAAAATGTTTAAAAATATTTATAAAAGACTTTCTTCCATCTCTTTTCAAAAAGAAACCCCATCATACTTATCCACTTGAGAAAATGAAAGCGAAACTCTAAAGCATAGCGGTTACAGTCGCACGCTTACACGACGGTTATCAAGTGAGTATGAGGCTTGGCGTGGTGCAGGACCACAAAGTGTGACTGTTAACGCGACAACTTGTTGGGTTTAATTTGGGGTTCGATTCCCACTCGAGGAAATTATTATTATATAACAATTAGTAATTATTGTTAATATCTTCATTTCTTTGCTCTGATAGGCTACACACAATGCCTTCAGAATTTGGCAAAATATGTCAAACGGAGTGTCTCAACACTGGGTTCCCTCTGCCTACCCTGCCTTGTGCGGGATACAACGTGACGCTAAAAAAATATGATTATCGTACACTCGATACTCTATAGTATAGTATATATTTACGTGACAAGGTAACATTTGCCTTTTCAATACAACAATGTATTTTCAACTATTTCTTAACTTAATTTTAAACTAAGTAAACACTGAACGTAAGCTATAAAACGACGAGCCACTGAATATTTTAAGCTTTATTATTAATGTATAAATTTAATTTAATTTAGTTAGCTTCTTATAGGCATGGGAAACCTTATGTTAACGTATGTTAACATAAGGTTTTCTTTCCCCGTTATCTGACATCATTTTCAAGACATTGCTGGTTGATTGGCGGAACTCTATGTCCTTCTTTGTGCTGATATCAGAGCGAGGAAATGAAAATAATTCAATCTCCCTAGTGGAGATCGAACCCGTAACTGTCATGTCTACAGTCAGATTCTGTGCCGCTATGCCTTGATGGCCACATATAATATACGTATATATTTATCAATGGGACTTCTTGCACAGCAAACCCGTAATGCTTATAAAGTGAGTGAATATTTATGCGGTGTAAAATATTGATAAGTTCTTTATACTCACTTCATATAAGATGTAGGAAAACATGAGATTTAGATTTTTATGATTTCTACGAAATCTTTACAAAAACATATTTCTAATTTAGATATTTAGTAAAACTCTTTTAATTGCATAATTCCAAACAGAGATTTAGAGTATGTTATGATTTCTTGAGCAAGAATTCGATTTAGTTAGATAGTTTGTCTTGTAATCAGAGCAAGGAGACAAAAAACAACTCATTCCTTGTAGTGGAAATGGAACCACAACCACAGGGTTTACAGCCAGACGCTATGCCGCTGCGTCACAATGGCCTCAAGAAGCATATAATGTTTGTTTTTACTTTATCTATTTTTGCTGTATTTTAACGACCTCTTTTCTATCACGGCCGGCAGTAATCCTCGCTCTCAAAAACGAATTATTTTATCGTTTCTTCAAAAGCCGCTATTTCCGTAAGCCTCTTTATGCTTGACTTAACGTTTGAGTTTGAAAATCTATGAAATATTCAAATTGCTACAGCTTTTTTTTTATTCAGTGCAATGTTGGTTATTTTGAAATGATCATCTAATTAAATTACTTCTCTTTCCCGCACAGCTCCGTAATCCAAGGTGGCATAGATATTAGCTTTGGGCATATATGCAAGTGTAAAGATAAAAAAAATAGAGAATAAAAAAAAATGTTGCAACAGCCATTTCTTACCAAGATGGATACGAAAATGAATTATAAAAAAAATCTTTTCTAGTAAAATAAACTTAAAAAAGACTAAAATATTTATTAAGAAATACATACAAAAATTTGAACGTAGCAAGATTTGAACCGGGGCCTCTTTGGAAACCTATTTCCACTACTAAAAAAATATTATTTCTTAGAATTATCGTTTGGCAAGGGAAAATACTATTTTAAGATTTTTAGACACTTTTAAAGTGTTTTTCTACACTTAGGAAAGGAAATACTTACCTACTAGAAAACGTATAAAAAAGATGCGGGATGAAATCCCGTTACGTTCAAATTTTTGTACATTTTCTTACTAAGTATTTTTCTTTCCTAAGTGCGGAAAAACACTTTAAAAATGTTTAAAAATATTTATAAAAGACTTTCTTCCATCTCTTTTCAAAAAGAAACCCCATCATACTTATCCACTTGAGAAAATGAAAGCGAAACTCTAAAGCATAGCGGTTACAGTCGCACGCTTACACGACGGTTATCAAGTGAGTATGAGGCTTGGCGTGGTGCAGGACCACAAAGTGTGACTGTTAACGCGACAACTTGTTGGGTTTAATTTGGGGTTCGATTCCCACTCGAGGAAATTATTATTATATAACAATTAGTAATTATTGTTAATATCTTCATTTCTTTGCTCTGATAGGCTACACACAATGCCTTCAGAATTTGGCAAAATATGTCAAACGGAGTGTCTCAACACTGGGTTCCCTCTGCCTACCCTGCCTTGTGCGGGATACAACGTGACGCTAAAAAAATATGATTATCGTACACTCGATACTCTATAGTATAGTATATATTTACGTGACAAGGTAACATTTGCCTTTTCAATACAACAATGTATTTTCAACTATTTCTTAACTTAATTTTAAACTAAGTAAACACTGAACGTAAGCTTTATTTCGCTGAATAATTAAACAATAGTATTAATTATTAAGCAGACAGAACTGTAATTCAATATTGAAATATTAATAAGGTGCTTAAATTTCCAAACTAAAATAGTACTAATAGTGTATTGTATTGTATTACAATAATATTAGAACGCATCAATAGTATAGGCCAGTTGTGGCGCAGCGGCACAAAGTGTGACTGTAAAACCGACTGGTTGTGGATTCGATCCCCACTCGAGTAGATGAAATATTTACTTAAATTTATATTTCCATTTCTTTGTTATGGTGTCGAGGCTAAACGCAGCGTTGAGTTCTGCTACTCAACACACAATGCCTCCAGAATTCGGCAGAAAGTGGGGAACGGAGTGTCTTAACACTAGGTTACCTCTGCTTACCCTACTGTGTGCGGGATACAGCGTGAAGCTGATAAAGATAAAAAGATTAATAAAATAAATAACAGTACTTATTACTAAATTTTTTATTACAGAGCAGATTCACGCATTTTCACACATTTTCACGCATACTAATGTAGTTAAAATGAATAGTCTGAAGATACTCTATAAACACTTGTGCACTCATTTTTTTTAAATTTGTTTTTAACGGGGGAGCCTATATATATGAAAAGCTTTCTTTATACTGTCTATTGATTTTACAATGTAAATAATAGTCCCGCATGCACTGCGCCATCGTAACCTGTAACTTCGGTTACAATCTCGGATAGAGACCTGGCTCCAAGCCAAGGCGTTTAAGTGACCGAGCCTGTGCTGGAGGTAATCGTTGAGCAAAGATATTAGGGACGTGGACGTTTCTAGGAGAAACAGTTTTGGAGAAATAGTATTAAAGACAGGAAATGTGGTGTTGAAATTAGTTGTCATTTTATGTACTTTGGTTTGTTGGGAATTGGGAGGGTAAGATCGATTGAATGAAATATAAAGTGGCTTAGTGTCTGTGTAATTGACTAAATTGATATATTGAAGCTTGTTTTTTCATCTAAAAATATTCATATTATACACACAGTGGGATTTTTTTGACATTCAGTTAACAATTATTATTGAAAACTGTTGTACATAGAATTTTAACTGTAAAATAATTTAATTGATCTTTACCAATTAAATTGGGAACGGAGTGTTTTAACACTAGGTTCCCTCTGCCTACCCTGTTGTTGCGGCATACAGACCAAATAAATTTTTCATGGCATCCTCATTGCAGGTTGCATTCGTTGTTAAAAATCCTATAATATTGACTATGCTACTTACTTATTTTAACTATATACAAACGATTAAAAACAAAATTCCAATAAATATGAATTTAAACAAACAACGCTGCAAATTAATAAGAACTGCCCCTGGAACGTCTCCAATTTGGCACGGTGAGGGCATTAGCAATGGATAAGGTTTTTCCTATCTTATATCTAGGGATTTAATTCGACCTCCACTGGCTTTTTCTAAACTAGACATTAAACGAGGCGTTGATAAATAATAGCATTTTTTTATCCAAATCAAGAGATCGAAGTAAAAGGATTCTGGAGTATTGCCAAACATACTACGTAAGTAATCTTTTGATACGATTTTCAATACAATTTATATCCTTTTTTCATTTTTTTCTGGTTTATTATACAAATTGTCTTATATATATATAGAAAGAAACAAGCAAGGCCTTGCTAATGGATTAGTCGTCTGTTAATTTATCCGTCTGTAGAAGCTAATTTTAAAGTCTACACCCTTACTTTGCAGTGAAGTAAACAAAGGCATCATTTATATTAATCTCTTTTTTTTAAACACGCGGTCTAGCTTCTTTTTATTCCACAGGACTTCATAGTGTATTTTTAATTGTACATTTTTAATGTTAGCTAAAATTTGAAATTAAAAAGTACAAGTAAAATAAAAAAATGTGATATACATAAATTCAGTTATACCATGTATATTTATTTAACATCTCACTGTATCCCGCACACGGCAAAGGTAACCAGAGAAAACCTAGTTAGTGTTACGACACTCCGACGCCCATTTTCCGCCGAATTCCGGAGGCATTACAATTTGAGTGGCAGAACTCAACAGGTTTTGCCTTATCACCAGAGCGAAGAAAATGAAAATATTAAATATTTAACTTATTCGAGTGGGAATCGAACCCAAAACTTGTCGCATTTACAGCCACATTTTGTGTCTCTGTGCCAAGACTTGCATTATCTTATTTTTTTATATAAAAATCGTCTAAATTTTTCACCGAAGATATTTGAATGTATTTTTATCCATATCATCTGTTAGCGTAATAAAACTTCATACATCGTGCCGCCGTCAAGAAATCCATCAAAACTTTCCATGAAATACGCTCCTAAAACAATTTTCAATCGAAGACTTTTCCGATTTCAATGATCATCTTATGTGTAGTGTATATCTGTTTATTTTGTTTTGGGGGTGTATTTACTTTTCTTCCCAAAAAAAAAGCGCTGCCAAATTTTGTTTATTTACATTTACTTCAAAATTTGTTGTTTTAAAATGGAGGCAAACAGATTTAGAAAATTATAAACGAAACGACTCTTTTACCTTTGGTATGTATATATTTTTATTTAATATATTTTCAGCTTCACACTGTATCAGGATAGGCAGAGGAAGCCTAGTGTTAAAACACTCCGTTTCCTACTTTCCGCCAAATTCTGTAGGCATTGCGTGTTGAATGGCGAAACTCGACGCCAATTATCCCCAACACCAGAGCGAAGGAATGAAAATATAGAATATTTCATTTCCTTGAATGGAGATCGAACCCACAACCTGTCGTGTTCACAATAATGTGACTATTAACACGACAGAACAGTTTTTTATAATGCAGTATGATAGACGGTCAAAAAGTGTTTCAAAAACCTATTAGAAATTTAAGAAATTGTACAACACAAAATTAAAAGTAATTGTTTTACAATTAAATTAAAGGTAATTGTCAATTAAGGAGAAAGTTAATTAATTAATAGGTTCCTTTTAAAGCTACTTTCTTTCTAAATTCTTCAGTGCGGCATTAAGTTCCGCCACTCAACACGAATTACGGCGAAAATTGGGAAACGGAAGTATCGTAATGGGAATGGAGTATCTTCAGAAGGTTCCCAGGTTTCCTCTGCCTACCCTTTTATTCGTGGGAAACAGGGTAAAGCTGAAAAAAAATCAGTTTATAGCCACACAAACGAAGGTGCGGGTACTTGTCCAATATATAATTGATTGAGAATTCTCTTACTTACGTAAGTAAATCTTTCGAGACACAAACTTCGAATATATATACGTTAGTAGATCGATTAACATACGAGTACAATGTTTAAGCGCTTGATTCGGTTTCAAGACAAATATTACAATACGAATATTAAACAGACCATAGTTTAATTCAGGAGAGAAATGGAACTACTCGATGCTAACTGACCTGATTTCAAATCTCACTGTCCTTTACACATTATTCTGGACTGGCTTTTACAGCGGTAAGGAATTATAATTAATATTTGAATATGAATAGGTAGAGGCCGTCAAGGCGTGTTATTCAAATTATTTTTTACCAAGAAAAAAAAAAGATGAAAAAATAACTCTACTGTATAAAACATTAAAAGAAAATTATTGCGTGGTAATAAAAATAATAATATAAATGCTATTGAAATCTTGTCATTATTTTGTTATTTTGTATAAAATTAAAAACTACGTGCATAAATTATGGACTACTAACGTTTAGTTTACGAATTTAGTAGAACAGTGGGAAGAGGAAAACTGACGCCCAGTGTGGGACCATTTGCATGTTACATTTTATGCTACCCGAGACGTGGAGTTTGAACTACGTCTCATAGATAACTCAACGATCGTGTCAGTTCTTCAGTTTCACTTCGCAAATTTGATACAACAATGACGTAATTGCACTTTTTTTTAAATACTAAATGTAAAATATATCAGTGTATGCAATAAAAACAGTATCATTTTGTTCCCTTGTGTAATATATTCTTTAAATATTCACAATGCAATGCTACAACGGAATCAAGTAACAAAATACATTTTTTTTTAAAACAAACCGAATAAAATATTTAAGTATTTTACACTACGTTTATTCTCAAAAGTATAACTTATATTTGCTAAGAGCGCGCGCTGCATCTTTAAAGTATGTGGTATATTTCCATCTTCATCGTATTTCATAATTTAATTGTATATCCTGGCTTAACCTAAAAGATTAAAGTAAATATTTCACTTTGAATATAGAAATTTAATTTCTTAGGATAAAACGACCTAATTTGCTTTACCCGTTGACCCGTTTACCATTAATGTCGCTGAATGTCAGATGTTACACGACACGGCAATGTTTACAGCTATATATTGTACATGGTAAAGGAAAATACTACTTATTTCTATATAGATAAAATAATAAAATTTATTTTTTAAGCGCAAGTAGAAGACTCGGTAAATTCGTGTAGGTTGACCAATTGTTTGTAATTTATTAAATATCATATAGAATATTGATACATATCAATCAAATTGCTTGAATATCTATTTAACCGATTGACTATTAACAGTGTAATTTATAGTGCGATTCGATCTTATCCTTCGTAATTGAACGACTAGTAAAAACTTAGGCTAATTTAGCATGCTATTCTATATTGCATTATCGTGAATATTTTGTGAATCTCCACTGCTTTGATTTGCATTTGACTGCATATATTAGAATTCTTAACTGAACTTAAAGCTGAATTTCAATTACAATATAGAAGAAGAAAAGTGCCGAACTTGAAGAAGATTGAACGAACAATTAAGAATAGTTTAAAGTGAAACTCAAACTGTTATACTTCAATTACGCTCCGCCTGCCTGAAAGTTGACATAGTTACTGTCTCCAACCAAAGTTTTTACTAAGAAAACTGTATTTGATGGGACCTTCCGGAAAGAATAATAATGATTGGTTATATAAGAATGATATTTGTTGTAGTTTAATTATTGCTGATAATGAATAAATATGTTTACATAAATTATTATTGTCTTTACTTGGTATAATCTTAATATAAAAAAATGTAGTGTATTCAACTAACGATATGAATGTTGGAACAAATACTAATAATAACTTTAAAATATTTTTTTTTGAAGCGGCGCTCTATACGATCTTCATTTTTCTTCTCTTCCTTTTACTTTGATGTTTTTATATGCAAGTAGTTTAAATATAAATAGACGAAAAAGAATGATCATAGATATTTTATAGGAAAACAATACAACTGATGTTCCTAGTTAGCCTAGCAAGCTTAAATTTATCAACTTTTTTATGTTTTACTTCCCCAAGCTGACCACCCTCTGGCTCATTATGGCCTACAGCGGCGGTCGTGTGCCGCCCCCCTACGACCCGGCCTTTAGCAGCGGATGGCGAATTCGGCAGAAGCCTCCCTCGCCCGTCCCGCTGACTCCTTCTCGAGCACCACTAACTCGTTGAAGGATGAAAGCGCATCCCACGACATCTCGCTGCCGACCATGGCCGGCAGGGAAAGGTCGTCTCCTATGATGTCGCGCAAGCATCTGATACCTGAGCCAAACCTGACAGCGACACACACACAAGACGGACTACAAAAGTACTTATATTTAATCCCCATAAATAACTAATGATATGATATGGAAATGGTGATATAATAATATGTTGATACTATTGTGGAGTGGTTGGGGAGTATCTGACGGTATAGTGTACAGATAGTTACAAATTCAGTATTTAGTTATTTTTAGGATTAAATTAGTTTAGGATAATTAAAGAAGATTAGATTAGGCATATTTTTATAGGCTGTCGCTTTACCTTTCAAAATAGAATAAATATTTCTTTTTTTTAAGGTTTTTGTAAATGTAGTTCAAAAACCTAAATATAAATACTGTAATTGTAAAGTAATATTTTAAGTATTTCTTGACGACAACACTAAGGCGAATATCTATTAAAAATAATTACTAGGGTACTAAAAATATAGGCGTTTCTTTTGTCTGGTAGATCAAGTCATAGAGTTAGGTTACGTAAGTACGGGAATATAAAATAAAATGTCTGTTATAGGTATGTGTTATTAACATTTAATTTATATAATATAACAATTCAAAAATAGTGACAAACATAATTGCTAGTTTGAGGTTCCCGCTAAAAACTTAAGGAGTCCCGAGAGACCGTGTGTTGAGAGAAAGAGGCAATTTGTACTTTAACCTGAATTTCCCAAGAGATACGTAAAGGAAACATGTGATAGGGGAAATGTATTGTTGCCTCGTAGATTTAAGTTTATGTTTACTTTCTATGACAGTTTTTAACTATGTGAAATCATTTTTAAAGTGTTATTCCACACTTAGGAAAGAAAAATACTTATTTAAAAAACGTATAAAAATTTCGACGTAGCTCGATGAGAACGTATGGCTTAGTGGTCAGAGCGCCTGGTCGGTTTCCAGGAGGCGCGGGTTCGAGTCCCGCTGCGTTCAAATTTTTGTACGTTTTCTAAATAAGTATGTGAATCATCATCTTTATTTATACTTAATATATTTTTGAAAATTATACAAATATATTTTGTTATAATAAACTATTTATTAACTTAGAACTTAGATAACAGGTTCTTTTTGAGGTTCCTTTGAAAAAAATTATAAGGCATATTTATTGTAACATAATATATCTCTATGAACTACAAATAAATATTGTTTAATAATCTTTTTGTTTCGTACTTGAAAATATTTGTTATTTCTTTATAACTCATCCTGCTTCTGCACGTTGTATCGATTCTGACTGTTTGAGATATTTTGATTATTTAATAATAGTTTGTAGTGAGAATTTATCATGCTTACTTACTTATGTATATTTTTTTTTTTTTTAAAGAAAAGACAAGGCAAAAGAGCGTTCGGATCACCTAATGGTAAGTGATTACCGCCGCCCACGGCCCCGTGCAACACCAGAGGAGGTACAGGTGTACCGGCCTTTAAAGTGGGTTGGGCGCCGGACCCCGGCATTACCTGATGCGAAACGCAGTGGCATAATGCCACTACTTAACGCCGGTTTTAAATGCTGGGGGTGGTAATGATCCGGTCGAGTCTGCCCATAGGTGTTGCCATTACTGGCGACGTGACTCTAACACACGTGCTTTAGTCGCCTTCTACGACAGTACCAGGATGATGCTATTCTAGGCCGGGATCACACGGCATAAAATCGCCATGTTTGCTAGTTAGGGAAAAGGGCGTCCACAAATACTTACTATTTTTCTTTTTTTATGAAAAGGACAAGTCAAACCAGCGTACGGGTCACCTGATGGTAAGTGATCACCTCCCTAGGAGCTATAGGTGCATTGCCTGCCTTTGAAGTGGAGACAAATGCGCTTTTTGAAGGTACCCAAGAAGCACTGCCGCAGATAGGCCATGCCAAAGTTGCGTGGCGCGTGGATTAATGGTGAGAAGATGGGGTATGGTATTGGTCCTGCCAAGGTCTCTTTCTACGATTCTGTTACGGCATATAAGGAAGCCACGGAGTGGGTGCATGAGTCCAGCGCTCCATTATCGTAGGCCACATGGCGGAAAAGGTAGAACGCATATCTTCAAAACATTTCATCAGACTGCGGGTTTCGAATCGCGAAATATCCTAAAAACGAAGGTGGCTCGCAATAGGCGGGCCTTCCACCGAGGTGTCGTAGTGGTAGTCTTGAGTGGAGAGGTTTTGCTAGGTTTTAGTGAGTAGTATCAAGTACCTTTCGTCCGTACAACATATTTGTTGCGCACAAGCGATCTGCGTAAAATGTTTTTTCCCAGGGTCAAAATATAGAAAAAAAGATTAGAATCTCTGATGTAGTGAATTCAACATTAACTGTAAAAACAAATTAAAAGTATCCTTTATTTGGTGGGACTCCGAGTTTAAAACAGAGCCTCAACAAGTCTCATGCTCCACATCAAAGTCAACCATCTTTGGATGCAACCATGCAACCGTGTGTCCACTAAATTGAAGTCGCAGTTCAGTTTGGGATGTGGTGCAAAAGGTGGACATTCCGCGCCTTTAACTATAATACTGAGAGGCTATTTCAAACTCTAAGGTGCCGGCCACGCTAACAGTCTAAGCCTCTAAGGCATAACCTCCTTAAACTAAATGTATGATAAAAGAAATAGAATAAAATGATAAAGAGCGCCCCCGAAGTAAAATTACACAAAAAAATATTGTGAAAGGAATGGTTGTGGGTTGGATCCCGGCTCGAAGACAAAACATGACATTAAATTAAGTTATTCAACAAGTTCGTTGAGTGGTGGAACTCAATGCCGCCTTTGTCCCGACACCGGTGGGAAGAAATAAAAATATTAAATATTTCATTTCCACAAATGGAAATCGAACCCACAGCCTGTCGCGTTAATAGATACACACTTATGCCCCTGCGCCACAACTGGCCTCAATAACGAAAAAGTTCTCTTAAACACTATTCAGAACCGATAAATATTTCGGAATACTACTAAAAATATATTCATGTACAAGTATTCGAGTACATTTTGCATACATCAATAGTTTGATAGAACATCAAAGGAGTATGCCCATCGCCAGGCAACGGAATATTAAGAGTTTCTTTTGAGCACGTGTTTGTGCGAGACATTGGAGCGAGTGTAATACTTTACTTATTTTATTGACAAAAGGTAGAAGTATCTTTATATCGAGTTTATTATGCTTAATACTGCTCTAGTTTACAAAGCCTTTATGAAATTGGAAGATGTGCTTAGAAAATATATAAAGTGTTTACACATGGCGTGTTTATACAATGTTTTATAATAAGATTAGTTGGGTATTATTTTCTATTGTGAAACTTATTGGTCCCGAGAAATGTTTCAGAAAATATCTCTTGTGTAGATAGCAAAAATATTATAAAATTACGTTATAAAAATATTATGATAATAGTTTAAATTGTGGATTTTTTTATAAATTCTGATAGTAATATAACGTATAGAATAATATAATAATTTGTACACCAAATTTAAAATTATTTGTTCTCCACCTTATAAGATATATTTTTTTAAATAATTGGGAATCGAATCCACAACCGTGACTATAGGACGCTATGTTGGCGAAACTGGAAATTGCACTTTGTTTGATCCGATGAAAACACGGAAATACGAAAATTTTATTCATTTCTAAGTATTTGAAACCGAACTATCGTCTGCTTTACGACACGCCGACTGCACCGCAGTACTGTTGTTCATTGGCTTATCTCTTCTCTATCTCTTCTCTATCTCTATATCTTATAAAATAAGAACGCATTTCGTCTCTGTCTGGCCTTTCTACGCGATCTTCTTCTAAACCACCCAACGGATTTTAATGCGGTTTTCACCATTAGGTAGAATATTTCTCAGGGAAGGTTTATATATAGTTTATAATATGTATATGTTATTGTAATTTGACATAAATATGATAAATGTGCATAAAGTCCTACCCGTTGAGACACTTTCACGCATGCGCTGCTTTAATGGTAAGTCCTACATGAAAATAATGTACCAGAGTATTATTCCTCTTAATAAGATCTACAAAAAAGTCAGCGACAGCATATTTGTATCTTCTAAGGATAACATACAGTGAGGATATTTCTGTCTAAAAATAGTAATTTGAATATATTTTTTATTGTGAGGGATGTTTGTCGATAATAGTATCAATCCTTATCCTTTTAAATAGTTTATTAATTTTCTACGTTAAACGAAGATAAAATTTGCTCTTTACACTAATTTGAAATTACAAGTAGTTTTAAAGAAAAACGCATTTAATTATTGACACATCACGCCAGCTACATACCGCAGTTTTGGCGCAAGTTTCATTTATTACCTTACTCTCAGCATATAAATAAGTATATTAATTATGTTGGCCATTTAATGGAGATCAAAACTGTCTTTTACTGTTTTTCATTTTAATAAGTACTTTAGAAGTTGTTACAATATCAAAAAATCCTTGCTGCGAAACGGCTCGCCACGCCATGCGTCCCCCCGCGCCCCGCGACGCGTCCGCCGCGCCCGTCTCCCCGCCTGCCTCTGTAGCGAAGTAGATTTAGATGCGATTGTACGTATTGGATAATTAGAGTTTAATGTATTATTTCAGCGCGATATATTTAGTTTCATCTTTTTTGATTAGTAGGTGGTCTTTTGTTTATTATTTCTTTCGTTTAAGTATCCTGTTGCTTATTTTGTTTACTCTTCTTCTGTTCTTTTATTATTATTTTTTTACCTTTTTAAACATTTCTTTTTTAATTTAATTATGCCACGAAAAAGTCGTTCATAGGTCGTAGAACAAGAAATGCAAATAAAAATCGTTTAAGTCTTACTAATGAAAGCGTAGAGGAGACGGAAATTAGATAGTAATTTATATATATTTTCTTATTGTAAGGGATGTGTGTCCATAATGATATTAATCCTTATCCTTTTAAATAAGTTCTTAATTTTCTACGTTAAACAAAGATAAACTTTGCACTTTACAATATTTCGAAATTACAAATAGTTTTAGAGAAAAGCTATATTGACTCATGTTTAACTCTTACTTTCTGTATATATATAAGTATAATAGTTACCTTTTGGCCATTTAATATAGATTAAAATGTTGTTTACTGTTTTTCATTTCAATAAGTACTTTAGAAGATAAGTAGCACAGATTTAAAATTATAGTACTAAAAAATTCTTGCTGTGTAACGGCTCGCCGCCCACCACGCGTCCCCCCGCGCCCCGCAACCTTTTGCTTATAAAAATGGATCCGCCGCACCCGCCTGGCTTCTTTCCCCCGGGCATGGAAGGAAGGCCTGGTCATCATGTTGCCCAAGGCTGGGAAGAGCCTGCAGCCTGAGGGATACCGATCTATAACCCTCCTTAGCGCGGTCGCCAAGCTGTTCGAGAAGTTATTCCTCTCACTTCTCCAGTCGCACATCCACCCACGAAGCGAACAGTTTGGCAAGCGTGTATACCACTCTGGTTATACTACGCCGCAACAGCGATCAACCGAAAGGAGAGTGCAATAGTAGTCTTCTTCGACGTAGCGCGCGTATTCGACCGCGTTGGCACCCGGGCCTACTTCATTAAGTGCTCAGAGCCGGTACCCCCCAGCACGTCGCGCATGTCTTTGCCTCCCTGCCTCAGTGACAGGACATTTTGCGTGAGAGTTGAGAGTTCGAGGTCTAGCAGCGACTCGATCGCTGCCGTTGTTCCCCAGGGCAGCATTTTATCACCTGCTCTCTACGCACTATACACTGATGACATTACAACGCCCTAGCGAGTATCACTCAACGAGAAATCCTGCAGGTGGTCTAGAACCTCATCCTCTGTCGAGTGACGCAGGCGCCATACTAAGTGAGGAACACCACGCATCATCGCAACATAAAAATAGAAAGCCTGGAGGTACACATTGGTCGTTTCGCGTCCAACGCATTCCGCTGCGCCAATGTATCACCTGCACCTAAGGAGCAGCACTCTGTGGCATACCCGGCCGCCCGAGGTCAGACGTAAGACTACTTCCGAGGGACTTTCTATTCTCCTCCAAATCCGACTCCTTGCATTTGCATTGCCTTGAGCCTTGCATTGAACCTTGGTCGTTTAAGATGGGCCTCCCTCAGGAAACCGAGGGTCATTCCTGACTGAGTTGACCGCCTAGATGGCATTTGATAATCCTTCCAATTTCATATTGTGTCAACGCCCAGATGTCGTTCGGAGCTACTACGGAGATGGACGAGAGAATGCTTAAATTCTGCGCCTGGCTCTATAGCAAAGTTAATTTAGAAGCGATTGCACGTATTTTGGAGTTATCTAATAATTATAATGTATTTCAACGCGACATAGTTGGTTACATCTTTCGTTTAAGTATTTTTGGGTAAGAGAATAGTAGGTAGTTGCTGTTGTTTATAATTTCTTTCGTTACAGTTTACTGTTGTTTGTCATTTGTTTAAGTGTGTTTTTTTAAACAATTGAAACATCCTTATTGGAACTACGAAAATGCGTTTAAATAATTTTCACATTAGTAATCTTAAGTGTTTTGCAAACATAGGTACATTACATGAATAATTCAGTAGTTAAAGCGGGCGAAGCCGCGAGCGGGTCGCTAGTTAAAATATAAATTTATTTGAACCCAACCTCTCATTAAATGATGAGTTAGTTTTGATTAAAATAGTTTTTTTTCTCTCAATAATTATAATTAAAACAGAAAATGTTAGGTTTAATTATTCCAAATAGTGAATTATTTTGTAATTAAATGACAAAAAGTACTCTTTTTAACACTTACAAGTATCTATATGAATATATTCTAGAATAGAATACTGTTATGTTATTTGCTCATCTGTATGAACGAGCATGAAGTATTTTTTAGACATTTTTCCTTTGCTAATGTACATATTATTAAAAATTGACCTACCTACTTCGTAATAAAGTACTCGTATAGCTCACATAGAAAGATAAAATATTTAATATTTTCATTGATTTCATTTTCATTTCATTTTGCCAGTCGTGGCGCAAGAGCATTAACTGTAACTGTATGCCTGATTGTGGGTTCGATACCCACTCAATGAAATAAAGTATTTATTTAAATTTGTATTTCCATTCCTTCACTCTGGTGTCGAGGCAAAACGCAACGTTGAGTTCCTACTCAACACACAATATCTCCTAAATTCAGCGAAAAGTGAGGAACGGAGTGTCTTAACACTAGATTCCCGGGTTCCTTACTTATACAGCGTGAAGTTAAAAAAGCATACCTCGCGTCGTATGTTTTGACTTTTCCTTTTAAATTATTAACAATTTTGTTATTTGTATTGTTCGGATTTTTTAGGAAATATAATTGTGAATGTGATTATATATACAACGTTACTAGTGCTATCTAACAGTCACAAAGTTAAAAAAAAAACATTTTCTGAAATATTAGACAGATCCAATAAATCTATATCAATAAAAGTGATATGTAATCTTTCCAATATAAAACCCAAGTGAAGACCAAATAAACGTATCAAAGCTGGACAAGTAGCACTATCCATGAGTGGCCAGGATAATATAAACACGATGCATATGGGAATAATGCTGAATATTCACCGGAAGTACTTGCTATCAGGCTCCTTTCAACTTAGCGTTTCGCAACCTTAAGTTAAATTCAAAGCTGTATTGAGGTATTTACATTAAAAGTTTGATAGAATGGAATATGTCCACGACTGTCTGTCTACGTTTTCATATTCCACGTCTAGTAATGTACGGTAGCGACGCTTAGAATATATGAGAAGAGAGTGATCTTTATATGTGATTTCCTAGTTATTTGCAGTCTCAAATGACCTGTCAGTACCTGTTTCTTAACTTTTCTTATATTTTTATATATTATATAGAAATTGCGAGGACGATAAATCTATTGATAGATACCCGGCTAATCCGAAAAAAAGGAAGCTGCTAATTTTTTAATTAAATAAATGTACATATTTCAATATTTACATCACATGTAATATGTATCGTTTAATAAAACAATTTTAATCGTCAGTCAGTTAAGCGAACACTCTCTGTGGAATGCTGACCGGACCGCCGACACCAACCGGCTATTCTTTTGTTTTCAAACCATTTTCGGAACGCGTCCAGGCGATAAATTACCAAAGTGAAGTACACAAACATTTCAGTAACGGTTATTGTTGTATAGTATTCCGTGTATTCGTTTGACTGATCGGTCAAAACAATGCCGCTTAACAATTGGGCATCGTGTAAAATGTTTTGGATGCCCAAATTGGAATTTTACCATCTGATACTAAAATAAAAAATAAATTTGATACATTAAACAAGGTCTTTGAGTCCAGTTGCATAATGCGTAATTGAAAAGAGATTGAAAATAGAGTTGTCGTGGATTGTTTCTTTTTCTATAAACTACCACCACGATACTTTGCATGGTTTCGTTATTTCGCTATTTCGGAAAATAGCGAAATAACCGACGGCTGCAAGACTACCTTTATTTCTTAAATTTCTTTACTTTTATTTCTTAATATATAGTACTTTTTTATGACTAGAAAAATGAAGTAGATACTTGAAGATAATAAACAAGATAAAAGACCAAGTTCTATCCGGATATAGAGATTACGTTAGTGAATAATCAGGAACATGTTATCCGAATAATCTGTACGTCGATAGTCAGCTGAATTGGACATGTTCTGTGACCACCGTCCCGATCTCACGTCATTGACCGCATACGTGTCTTTATAATTGCACAATCTCTTTTAATGAACGTCCAATACATTTGTTGCGGCTACTATTTGAGAGATATGTTTTTACATCGGACACACTATAGATAGACTAGATAGTTTTTATACTTTGATATTGATATTTATTAATGAACTAAAATTTGTAAATAGGTTTTAATAAAAAAGAAACCATATAAAATAAAAATTCCTTCACGATATTTTATCAACTGATTGATAAAACGCTTTATCCCTAACGGGGTAATCAGAGAGAACGGAGCGCCAAACACTACGGTAAATAAAGGAAATAAAAAAAATCTACTTCACGCTGTATCCCGCATATTAAGGAGTAGACTGAGGGAGTCTAGTGTTAAGATACTCCATTTCCCACTTTCCGACGATTTTTATAAGGTATTACGTGTTGAGTGCGGAATTCGACGCCGGGCTGTCTGTATGTCTATCTGTATGTCTTTGTAACATCAAAAATTACAAATAATACGTCACCATTACTCGAAATAGATTTAACTACTTATTGGTAGGATATCAAAGTTACTTCCAGTTCAATGCCATTCAATATACATTTTCGTCAGTCGATTAACACTTCAGTAGTTCTAATAGCGTATAGTTACTTGTCGCATACTAAAACATATATGTACGTAATTTGTACGTAAGTTGTATGTAAGTTGTACGTAAATTTGTGTCTCAGTCATATCTATTAGTAAATACAGATGTGAATAAGCCGATGTTTTGCCTGTTGTTGTACAAGTTCAATATATCGATATGAAGATTGTACAAACTATTTTTACTTACAAAAAATAGCTAATACTATATCATATAACTAAATATCGAATTAATGAGTATACAAACGTCCCGCCCCATCCCATCATTAAAAAGTAAATCATAAAATGAGCTTCACGCAGTATCCCGCACACAGCAGGGTAGGCAGAGGGAACCTAGTGTTACGGCACTCCGTTCTCCACTTTCTGCCGAATTCTGGAGGCATTCTGTGTTAAGTAGCAGAACTCAACGCTGCGCTTAGCCTCGACACCACAGGGAAGAAATGGAAATATAAATTTAAGAAAATATTTCATCTCCTCGAGTGGGGATCGAACCCACAACCAGTCGGTTTTACAGTGACACTTTGTGCCTCTGCGCCACGACTGGCTTCAATACAGATCATTCATAATAAAAATTTTAGTAAAAGTTGTTACTTGATGTTAAATATAGCTAATTTATGCTGTCATGGTGTTGCGTTTACTATTAAGTAATTATTACTTAACGCCGATTACTGATTACAGATTTATGTGATGTCAATACGTTCACATTTATTGGATCTATCTTATAGGTTCCATAGGCTATATATTATGTAATATTTTCAATGTTTTCTATAGTGTAGAAACAATTATTATTAATATAAAACTAATTAAATAAAACAAGGTCAGTCGTTGCCCACTGGCAGTAATGTGTGGGTGTGGGTGTTAACGCGACAGGTTGAAGTTCGATTTCAACTTGAGGAATTAAATTGTTAATGTTTACGAAGTTTTTTATTTAATGTCATCATTCTAATAATGAGGCAAAGCGCAGCGGTGAGTTCTGCCACTTCCATCACGTATCATGCAAAGCCTCCTGATTCGTCGAAAAAAGGAGAACGGAAGAGTTCTTATGGAAAAGGAGTGTCTTAACAGTGGTTTCCGGGTTCCCTCTACCTATCGTGCTAAATGCGCGATACAACGTGAAGTCAACAAAATATAAAAATAATTATTTTTGTCCCACGTATTATTATTTCTTTATTTAATGACTTTCAATGTTTGTTAAAAATGTGGACAGATTTTTAAATATCTGATCCAGATTTTTTATAGAATAATTCAATAGTTCTTCTACTACGTATCAAAAATCAAATCCAAATTACAAAATCGAACTGACCATTTCTTATGCAAAAGTCAACTCCATACTAAAAATAAAACATTCGAAGTAATTGAATCGCGGGTAATTGTTGAAATGTTTGCTGCTAATTGTGTGCTATGGCGTCGTATATTTCAATTAATCTGGTAATAACTGGGAACAGCCGATACATTACTATGGTAATACCTGTTACCTGTTCGCGCTGCACCTGCGGATAAAGATATACGAGGTCTACCGAGCTCGAGGGTATTATATTATAATATGATACAAAAATATATTACCAGAAAATATTATTGCAGTAACTTTTACTCTAAAGCTCTTTGAAGCTGATTTTGTTGTTATAAAAATATTTATATTTTTTTTGTAGATACATTTTGTTTATATTTGAAACTCTTCTTAATTATAAAACATAAACAAATCTAATGTTTAAATAATATCATTTTTATTATTACCAAATAGAGACAATTTACATATAAAATATTTTCATTAACATTTGTTAGCAGAAAATATCAATAATGTGATTTTTAAATTTATGTTTCTGCGAATATAAATATAATAATTGTGTACCACATTTTCAGATATCCGTACTTCAAAAGGTGAAAAAGATAGATAGATAGATAAAATTCTTTATTGCATACATAGAGGAAATATAACATTTTACAAGAGACATAGGAATACCAACATAAAATTACAGAAAAAATAAAATAAAAAACATTTTGCCCACAGAGGTAGTATGCAAAGGCGACCTTATCACTATTAGTGATCATAGATAGAGTTCCGCTCTTAAAAGCAAATCACTTAGTTGTCTGTCTGTCAAGACCATCTATCTAGAGATTGCGTGGAGGTATCAAGCTGGAATTAATACCAAATATTAAGTTTGTGATTTTGTGAGTTGAGAGTTTGTGAAAAAAAAAATTACAAACTTATATTTGTAATTAATTTCATACAAAATAAGTAAATATGTCCGCAAAATAAAGTTTGTAAACTTGTATACGTTGACCTACAATCCTACATTTGGTACGGAAGCTTTGGTGGGCGAATGCGACTAGCACTTAACCGCTTTTTTATTTAAAATTGTATCCCAAAAAGATATATTGTATTTACTACTATAGCAACTAAAATATGCTATACTAATTAAAATAATTTGCAATCACGCCGCAAACATGTAAATATATTATAATATAGCATATATTGGTAGGCTCATTCAACATGTTATTGGATTCAACATGCGGAAATATTAATTAACACCTCTACATTAGATAACAATTTGGCTTTATTTTCTTCATTGTTGTGATCACGGCTTACGTTTGAAACTATTATTTGCACGTTTTTTATAGTTCGTACATTTATTGTTATTTTTAAAAGTTCAGTTTAGAGCCAATCGTGGCGTGTGACTGTAATCGCGACTGGTCGTGGATTCAATTTCCACTCGAAAAAATGAAATATTTAATTATTCATTTCTTCGCTTTGGTGTTGAGTGCAATGTCTCTAGAATTCGGTGGAAAGTGGCAAATGGAGTGCGCACTACATGCAAGATATAGTGTGATACTGAAAAAAAATTAAAAGCATCGATTCTTAGTTGAGAATTTTAATATCAGCTAGGTGAATGCTAGTGTATTATCAAGTGAAATGTCGTTATAGAAGTGCTATTGAAAATATAAAAAAAATAATAATATTCTATTATATCAACTTTCAAGCTGCATTAAAATAAAATAATTAATTTATCAATTATTTTATTCTGTTTATTATTATTTTTTAATATGATGAGCTAGCGGGTTCGATTTCCATTCGGGAAAATTAGTTATTATTGATTAAAGTTTTACTTTTTTCTATCTCTGGTAAAAAGGCAAGGCAAGGCAATTCCGTCACTCAACGCGCAATGTCTTGGAACGTAGTCTTAAGACCAGATTCACTTTGCTTACCAAGCTATATTTTTACTTCCTAATATATACATATTAATAGTGTTTAATATAACGAAATGCGGTTATTATAGTCATAACATTTCGAAGTGGTGGCTAAAGTAACTAAATTCTAAGTAACTAAATTTAAAACATTATTATATTGACATTAAACTTGCGTTTAGAAGGAAGTTTATACATCTACTTTTTGTAATCATTAAAAATACATCATTTCCCGACCCATCACGTAGATCAGGCTATCATTAAGCACTTCTTTCTCCTCATTCAAATCCAGCAAATTTGACTTTTCCTCGTTTCAAAAGGCCACCGTGAAAGAGAAACCGTCAAATCCCACGCTTATAGGCGTAGAGTCGAAATTGCGCCATACGTGCTCGAGTACCATCCACACGTGCAGCTTTTTGAGCTTTAGGTTTGATACATATATTATAGTACTAATACTATTGATGTAACTAAAAAAAAAATATTCGGCAGGTTGTGGGTTCGATTCCCAATTATTCGATTCGAAATTTAATATTTTCATTGCACCCGCAATGCCTCCAGAATCAGGTGGAAAATGAGGAACGGAGTGTCCTAATACCAGGTTCCCTCTGCCTAACCTGGTACATACGTGATATAGTACAAATAATATAGTTTTGGATGTAGATTTTTGATAGTGTGCACATATCCTAAACCTCATAAACTCCCCTGATTGGCAGTAACGTGTGAAGTTCAATTAATACGAATAGGTATGTTTTGGAACGTGAATAGTTTCGTTGCATTCCAATTGAAGTTTTTAATTTATTCCCAGATTCAATCGATTCAATTTAAAAACGCAGCCGCGATCGTATTGAACTTATAAAGTTATTCAATTTACTCATCTAATAAATCATGTATATTAAATATTAATACATTTAAAATTTGTAGTTCATGCTTATAGGCTAGTTTTAGTATATAGAAATCTGGTTGAACGTTTTTAACATAAATTGAAGACATTCCTGCAATAATTTAAATATTAATTAAACGAATTTTAAAAATATGACACTTTATGTTAAAAATCTAAATAGATTTACTTAATATGTTTTTTTTAAATATATTTTATTTATTCATAGGATATTTATGTGTACTTAATTAATTTGTTCATGAGATTCAGTTCGATTCGATATTTAATGCTTTGAGGCTGCTTTCTGTCTTTATTGCAGTTTTTATTTTAAAAATATAAAATCATAAAAAAACGCAATTGCGGAGTGACACAAGCGTGTAACTGCAACGCGACGGTTGTGGATTCTACTCCCAGTCGGAGAAATTAATTATTATTTATCAATATTTTCATTTCTTTGCTTACACGGAATGTCTTCCCTCTAATTCCTCTCGGCCTACCCTGTTATATGCGGGATACAGCTTGAAGAAAATATATATTTTTTTCATCTGTTATTTACAGCAACAGTACAGTATGTGTTTGTAAAGCGACTGTTGTGGGCTCGATTTCCACTCTGGGGAATTCGAAACATTGTTTTTTGAGAAACACAGCTCAATGTCGTGCTTTTTTTCTGCAAAGCGAGGAAAGAAAGTAATCGATTTTCTCGAATCAATATCGACTCAATAATTATCTATATATTACTATGAATGCAACTGAAAGTAGAATTTATTTTTAACACCGCAATGTACTACACCACACCCAATAACTTATCTCTAGTCGACGTTTCTTTACAATGGTCGATATGAAGTTCCAGGCAATTTTTCATCTGTTATATTCTGCATTTGAAAGACCAGTGGTGGTCAATACTTAAACTCACTGATAATGTAAACTTTTGTAAATTTTAATTTTAGTTAATGTCAATTTGTAAAGATACAGTATTTGTAAATATTTATAGTAGAAATATATAGCAGTTGTTGAAATTTGAAAAGTCTTTATTGTTTAAATTATATTATTAAAGTAGGTTATATATTTTAACTGACTTATTACTACATTGTTAAGAATTACAGATAAAAGAATCTCTTTCTTTATCAGCAATGTTAGCACTAAGTTAACATTGTGATAATAGTTAAATTAATGGCATATAATTTGTCACAGCAAACACAAGTAGACTATACCCAATTGCATTTGTAAATATATTAAGTATTACATACTTTTACGGCTGACGTACTGTAGGTGACTATAGGTTTATTGAACTAAAGTGACGATCGCTGTGCAAATGTAATTATCACCACGAACACTGTTCCGTGTGCTTTTCTAGTGTTGTTTACATTGTATCACCTACTTGATTCCTCGTAAGGAGCTTTTAAGTCGAGAAGACTAGCTTAGCTTTTATTGACTCGTTGAACACAGTAGTAAAGGCGTTGTTGAAATTATACGTTATTTGTTGTGTATTGTTTTTCAGTACTTAAACAGGTCTATATTTTTATATTATTATTATTTGCAAACTATATGGATTTAATAATATCAATAATAATTTATTCATATCAAAATTATAAAAAATAATTCATAACGTTAATAACCGTCATAACGACATATTGCAGTCGACGTAGTGTAGTATTCTTGTATAATTCTCAACGTTCATACCATATTAGTAATATATAATACACTTCACAATAATATTATTTTATGAAGTTTTAAATTCGTCCCAATTTATAGTTTTATATAATTTCTCAACACTTCCTCGTACTCATACCAGCAATGTAATGTATTAATTACCACAGCGAAACATGAAAATAATTAATTCTCCCAAATGCGAATTAAACTCAAATAACCATCTCGCTTATAGACTAAGCTGCGCTAAGACGGCCTCATCCAGTTACTCTATTATATTAAAATTAAAATAGCAAATATTATCTACAGTTTTACTTTGTATACATATACATTTTATAAAGTATCTCGCGTTCTTTCTGCATATAACAGAGTAAACAGAGGGAACCTAGTGTTAAAACACTCCGTTCCTTACTTTCCGCCAAATTTTTAAGGCATTGCGTGTTTAGTGGCGGAAGTTTACATCGATCTTTGCCTTGATACCACAGCGAAGAAATGAAAAGATTAATAAGTATTAATTCATTCTCCTGAGTGGGAATTGAAACCAAAACTATTGCGTTTACAGTCACACGCTTGTGCTACTGCGCCACGAAGGCCTGGGTTGTATATATTGATTTTATAAATCATATATTTAATAAAAATGTAAATCGTATTTATCTTTACTCATTTAATAGCAAATAAAAATACAATTTATTGAATTTAACAGTAGTTCCACTCATCTAGATTTGCCTACACAAAGGGCTTTACCTGAAATTACAAATTATCGGAGTGCTCTCGTGGTATTGTGTTGGAGGGGGATGAAGTTTCAATAGTAACCAAGGTGACGTACTGACTAATTGGGTGATAATTTGAAACACATTTTTAATGGTAATAATATTGTTACTGTTCTTATTGAACTATATTTTTTTTATAATACTATGAGAAAGTTTTCATTTGTAATTACTGAACAATTTCAAATATTGATGGAACTTTGACCCATAATCATAGAGTAAGTAAAATCAGGTAACAAGTAAATTCTTTAAGTAAAATTCTTTATTTAATTTTTCTTGTGTTATGGCCGCTACGTATTGTATTACACGTTTCGGTTTTTTCCACTAGTGAGGGCAATCCTAATAACAAGAAATTCCATTTAGGAAAGAAAAATACTTATTTAGGAAACGTATAAAAATTTACGTGGATTAACACTTAAAAAATGATAAAAATAAAAAAAATTCCATTCTCCACTTACCACCCTCAATCTAGACATTCTGTGTCGAATAACAGAACTCAACGCCTCCCTCTGTCCAGCCAGACTGGAACATGAAAATAACTCATTGACCACCATTGTTATTCTTTTTATTGTATTAAATATATCTTATTACTCGTGAGGTCAGTTGTGGCGCACTGGTACAAGCACATGCTCTAAACGCGACAGGTTGTGAGTTCGATTACAACTTGAAGAATTGATATATATATATATTTTCATTTCTTCTCTCTGGTATCGAGGCAAAGCGCAGCGTTGAGTTTCGCTACTCAACAGGCAATGCCTCCAGAATTGGGTGGAGACTGGAAAGCGGAGTCTTAATATTGTTAAGGCTTCCCCTGTCTATCCTGCTACACTATTTATAAAAAACTATTTATAAATCAATAATACAATTTTCAGGGTTTCTTGTGGGACACAAGATACTCATTTCATCGGTCTCCGGTTCCGGGTATTCAGGTTACGAGTTAATCGATGATTGGTTCCGCTACAAGTGCTGTCTTCAGTTGAATTTAATGTTAGATCAAATAGTTTTCTATGGACTAGTTTTAATGGAAATAGTTCTTGGCGATATAATATGTTTGTGTCTGCTTTATTATATGCATATTCTTTGATACGATACAAAATATTCGTATGTTAAAGAATATTTGTAGATAATTTGTTATTAGATAAGTTATTGTTTTTTTTGCTTACTACTTACATTTATCTCATTTACTTAAAAATAACATTTATATTCGTTTTTAAAATTTTACTTTTATACATTATTCTAATGAGGCAAAGGAAAATTAGCCGTACAATTGAGCTCTATCTGGCGTTTTTTTAAAAAAAAAAATATTATTTTCTCGCTTAGCACGGTATGCAGCGTGGGAGCTGCCATAACCGTCGCGTTTAGAATCATACCCTCACCTAAACAATTAAAAGCAATATATTACAACATGGTTCTCATTTTAACAAGATTAATTTGATATTTATGTCGCTATAAAACGGTGCTTTACTGTTTACAGAAACAAACAGATTGGAGGCACGTTTCCTACAGTCTCGCCACGGTTCGTGGTATTTATTTGTAAAGTAAGGTATTGACGCTATACTGAGAAATGTTTAAAGAGAGCATTTACGTTAAATGTACTAATAATCGTAAATTGTATTTTAGATTAAATCTTATAGAGCTGAGCGAAGCGAAGAAAAGAAAACAGAAAATTACTCAAAATTTTCACAAAAATTTCGCAAAATTTTGCGCAACATAGCTTTGCTTAGCACCACCCGTTGTGCACAGCATATAACACACCCTGGTATAGTTAATGTGGTAATGTACTTTATTTAATAAATAAGTAATATATGTCGTCGTCGTCGTCGTAGTACAAAATACAAAGCAAAGTGTAATAGTTTATAAAGGTTACCGCGACACTATCAAAACATTATCAACTTAAAATAAAATTTTAAAGAAATTTTGAAAACTTATATTTGAGATAATAGAAACAGATTCGCAACTATATCTATTGACTACATATAGTAATGAATGTAGATAGAGGATAAAACATGAAGAGTTATATATTTTTTAAACATTAATTACGTCGGAAAGAAATTAGAAATTAATACTTTCGTCAAACATTATTTTCGATTAATGTAGTTTTATGCTAATCTATACTTATAATAAATTTAATAATAAAACAGTAGTGTTTTTTTAACTACATATGTTCGAATGGTTACAGTTCAACTGTAAGGCCAATAGATGGCGCTGTGCATAAGACGTCATTTTGTGAACAGCGGTGGTAAGATTCTCGGCCAAAGAAAGACATTAAGAACGTTTTGAATATATGACTATCGGATAGCTTGACTGCAACCTGCTAAGGATCAAGTAATCATTACTACCAGAAGAAGATTAGACTGCAGTAAACTCACACAAACCCGAAGACCACACCAGGAAGCTATCGTTTTATTTATGGCCTAATAAGGAGAACTTTTACCCGCATTGGCTTGAGAGGGGAAACATTTCCCCCTGGACTCCCTGCCCGGACCGAGATGGGCAGAGAGAGAGATGGCAGTAGGGTTGTGAGGACAGTCAACCGCTGCCGCTGCCATTCCTCATAGAAATGAGCAACTATCAGCCGCTGTGTGCGGGGCAGCCACCACCGCCTCCAACGGCCGTCACGCTCCACTGCGCTATACGGCGTTCCTGTGCAGTTAATGGACCAGACGACGTCGTCGAGGGCCCAGAGGACCTCGTCGTCCCTCCACGCGGCGCAACCTGGCGCGCCTTGCCACACGCAATCGACGCCAGCACCCGCCGACTCGACTTTACCAGGCCAGGTACCCCGGGCCTTTCGCATCGCCCATCGACACCAACAGCCGCAGAAGCGTTTACCCTTTCGCGCCTCCCAGGGTGCACGACGATGCCATGTCAAATACAGGCGTAATCGCAACCCGCCTTGTACCAGAATCCGGTATGCCGTCAGCGATGCTGCAGCTACATAGATGTTGACACAGGCAAACGCCACTGCCTGGTGGCCATCCAGCGCGACTGACCATCATTTATTTCTATCGTAAATTCTGAAGATTTACTTCTAATCATTTCCATGCCTGCTTCTTTCTGTCATGGAATGTTTTGTCCGAATTTTGCAGTATGGTATGCACGTGAAGTGTGATGGTATGTGGGATATGTGTATGGGTATATGTGTATTTAAGAATATTTCACAAGTGATTTTAGACATCCTACTAGAACAATTTAAAGTTAAAAAAAATAATAATTAACAGTTTAAGTTTTATTTAATTTAAAGTTAAAGTAATAAATATATTATTAAACAAAGATGTTCAATTCAAGATCACTATAATTATAATAGTGTTTTTAATTAAATGCTGTTGATGTTCACTAGGGGAGCCAATGTTGTTTATACATCTATTGTAAATATATTTCGGAAAGAGCAACAGAATTGCCTCCCGAGTCGGTGGTAACTTTACCTGTACGACTGACACTACTGATATTTCTATGTAATTTCATTTAAAAATGCTTGTAATGGCCTATTTGAGAAAATATTAAAATATTTGATTTACATAGTATAGTTTTATATATTTGTGTAGTGGGAGTCCTGCGGCCGTAGCACTCACTATTGTTTGATTACTATATGATTTGTTTTGCATATGATTAGCATTGTTTCGTATTGCACTCGCGCTGTTGCATATTGCAGGCGCATTTGAAACAAATATATTATGATTTGTATACACTGTTGCATGTAATTTATTTATTTGTATAAATTTGAATTTATATTTATATTTACTTATATTTATATGGATCTCTAATTGTCGTACTTATTGGTTAACATTACATACATTCTTAGGATATACTTATACTATTATGTACAAATGATTATAGGAGAACACATCATTCGAATGATAACAAGAATTAAATTATGCTATATAAAAAATAACAAAAACAAAAAAAATTAAGGTAACTTAACATTGATTAATTAAAATTAGTTATCTATTAAATATTTGATTGCATTTTCTTAAGAAAAGTAAGAGCCCGTCGCAACCAATGTCAAAAGTTACATCTTCTTTTAAGTATTCATTAAAAGAATGAGAGATACGATTAATTGGACTGTCATGTCCAAGGTTCGTTTTAGTTTTTTCCGTCTTAAAGAACAAACATGGGAATTGTGGACGTATTTATAAAAACAGTAAGCTACAGTTTTGGATAAATATGTATATGCGATTAATATATGCGTTAGTTATTAATATCAATTTTAGTGGATTCGTTTCATAAGCTTAAGATATTGAAATGCATGTTTTGTATAGTATTTATATGTTTCTAAATAGTATTTAATATACAACGTAATGATTGTTGTCGTTACGATATCGATGGGAAGTGTTTTACGTGGTGGTCCAATCTACATTACCGGCAATGTTAATAATTGTATGTGCGTATCAGTATTGTCTTACATATTCAACTAACATTAAATTTGACGTAATTTAAATCTTATATAAATATTTCATTTCCTCGAGCGGGAATCGAAGCCACAACCTGTCGCGCTTACGGTCACACGCTTGAACCCCTGCGCCACGACTGGCCTCAATATTAACATTATACTTTTATTACCTTACATAAAACTAACTTATATATATTGGATTTGAATTCTTAACCAACATGTATTCATACTCTGATATAATAAGAACACAATGATGGCTTATATAATATAAGCTAGCTAGGAAAAACAAATATGACCTGAAAACTTTGATTACTGTATTATATACTCATATCACGTCCGACGGACCGACAAGTTGCTCTGAAAAGTTAGTAATTAAAAACTAGTTCCGTACAAATAATGAATCAGCCCCGGGTTTTGTTCAGTAAACGTTACGAACTGAGGGGTTGGATCATATCAAATAAATTGTTCAATTTCCTAATACTCCTCCCCATTGTGCAGAACGGGCTATATCGGAAACTCGATATAAATTGAATATCGCGAATTTAAATTTGAAACTAAAAGCTTGTGATTTTTACGTTACTGCTGAGTTTTAAGGTTTTTGTACTTGCTTATTTTACTTATTATGATATGTTTTGTACTTTATGTTTAAAGAAACACATTTGAAATATTAATGGCTGCGTATTATTTTTTAACAAAATGTGCATTTTTTTTATTTTATATATTATTTGTCTCGGTTTCAATTACAAAAAAAGGTCTATTTATTTTTCACTCAAATTAGAAGAATTAGAATTTCACTAGAATTATTCTGTTTCTTTTTTAATATTTCTGAACTGGATAAACTTTAAGATTTAAATAAATTAATGGAAAGTTTCGCTCCGCTCGTTTCGTTTGCCATCTTTGAAGGACAACAATGTATATTTTTTCGATTAAAACCTAAGACAGTGGTCAATCACTTAGACTGTTTAAAAAAAATCTCTTCTTACAAAACCTTTTTTTTTTAAGTATTACAATAATTGTTACAAAAATCATAAGTATTTAATATGAAATGTTGACTATGAGTAAATTCATTAACTTTTATTGTGATTTTTTTATATACATATTTACTCAAATTTAATTCAATACAGTTTTTTTCATTGTGCTGTTTATTTATTTATTTAAGAATCAATATTTCTGCGATAGTTCCAAATTTTATCAATTTTAATAAAAAAATATATATTTTGCATTATTCAATATAAAATTAGACAAATTGACACGTTAACATATTACATATAGGTACAGTATGTAGAGCAACTGCTGTTGTGCTTTGGTCGAGTTTTCTCGCCTTATTTCTTGTCTAGATACAAACTTCACGCGGAATTCAAAATCCTCTCTGTCGAATTTATCTTTAGCTTTGTATTTTGAAATAAGTAATACACAGCTTTATGTGAAATTGAATTTTATCATTAAGATTGTTTAGAATAACAAAGTTATATAGAAAATGTCAAATGATTTTAAATTAAATCGAAAATAAAAACCGGACAAGCGTGAGTCGGGCACGACCACCAAGAGGTTCCGTACAAAAATTGGAAGTGTTTTTCTGAAATTCAATCTTAGCTTAGCCAGAGCACTTTCATCTGATATCTCACTTGAACTATCATCTTTTTTTAATTTGGCCCATATTTTAAAGCTATTAATTTTTAGAATTTAACCATAAATGTATAGTTTTCAGATTTTTCCCTAAACTAGTATCTGTAGATATCTATCTGCAAATGCTAGCTGCCATATTTCATAATTCTAGGTCAACTGGAAGTACCTACCCTATTAATTTTGATTCCCACTGTAATATCGAAATATGTTATGGATGTTTATGGTTTTTTGCTACATAAACGGTCATATCTTTTTTTAAATAAATATAGAAAGACGATTTTTACAGAAAGTTAAGGGAACGTAGATCTGAGTATATGGTGTACAATATCTCCAAGTGTTCCTGAGATAAGGGCAGACAGGCAGACAAACAGACGGATGGACAATAAATAAATCCCATAAAGGTTCCTTTTTTCA